>MU273808.1:0-27068 GCA_022160365.1 Vararia minispora EC-137
AACAAAATGCCAAGGATTGAACACTTGAAGGGCCTGGGGGTCCAATTGGCAGTTGGAAGGGTAAATTGTTACGGCTTGACGCCTCACCCGCACCCCACAGCGCCTCACCATAACGACAGAAACACGCCCAACGTCGATTACGACGCATCGGACACCTCGCCAAGCGCGTGCCTCGACTAGACGCGCGCCATCGCAACAAGCATGCGCCCCAATGAGTACGCACCTCCTGTAGAAGCGCCTTGTCAGCGCATATCTATAAGCAGCCCGGACCCTAGTCAGCAGCAACGACCAATCGGCATTAGTCACCGCCTCGGCATTACTCATCACCTCGGCGATGACTCGTGCTTAGTCGTCTCCCTATTGTTCTTCCGCTTACGTTATTGTCTCACGCACGGACCAGGACACAGTATATAAGGATCGCCGTCTCATTGTAATTTCCTCAGCTCGTCCACTTGTACCCCAAGTGACTTGCAACCCATCGCTCTTCCCTCTCTCTCCCAATCGCGTGCCTCAACCCTCTTTGTCACTACTAAGTCCGTGCAGCCCGGGGGCTATTGCTCGCTAAGTCCTGACATTTGGACGAGCTCCCCTTACCCCGCCCTGCACATGCTCACCCTCGCCTAGTGGCCCGCATCACCATCGACTGGGATCTCGGCTTTCTGAACATCAAAGCCGCGCCTATCAACCCGTTCGTCGACTCTTCCGACGTCGACCAGTTCACCTTCGCCGCGGGGCGCATCCGTCAAGACCCCGCCTCCTTCAACAACTCGTACGTTCGCGTACAAACCATCTTCGACCACAACAGCGCGCGACGCGTCACCACCTACACATATGTCCAAGCCCGGCAAAGCAGCAGTCCGGAGCTACAATGCCCGCGTCTCATCTTCGGAGTCCTTGACGTATTCCACGTCTACGACTCGACTACCACAAGCTTCCGCATCCGCCCACGGCATGCACTCGTAGAGCGTCGCCTACGCCGCACCACCGACTTTTCGCTGCGTCCTCCTAGCAGAGGGATCTTCGACACCGTCCGACAAGCCCTCGACGAGAACGAACGAGGGAATTGCAGGAGGAGGATAGCCCGCCCTACTATTCGTACTTTGTAGCACACGATGACCTGAAGAAGGCGTCAATAAATCGATTGATTTCGTGTGTGACAGTTGCCCACCATTTCCGCTCCTAGCACTCGCGGAACACCTAGACCCGACCCCGACTTCGACAATGACGAACGTGTTCCTGAGGCACATCGTGCAGGAACCCCAGACACCGACCTCTCGCACACCTCGGTCGACGAAGAAAACTTCCCCGTCTTCACCGCAGATCTAGTTCCTGCAGGATTCCGACTCGCGCCCGGCGGACACTATCTTACTGCGCGAACCCACACCGGCGAGTACGACGTCCTCTGGTACTGGACACGTGATCTTCGCCCAGTTTTCAAGTGGCTCGATCACCCACACCTAGGAGACGCGTACTTACATAGGCACGACTTCATCGCGGCCAAAACCCTCGAACACGCCGCACAAGCTCTATCTCGCACTCAGTCCCGCGTATCCAACCCTTCCCGACCATCAACAAGACCGCCAACCCGCCTCCGATCTGTCATGGTCGGCACACCCCCACCCATGTCCGTCACCGGACCAGCGTTCCGACCAGCCAGCATGCGCCCCACGGAGCGCGCCGAAGAAGAACGACCGCAGCCCAGACCTGTGGCACCCGCAGCCACCCAAAGCACTACCCGGGTGGTCGAAGAATTCGAACGGCAGAGCAACCCTGCCGAGGACGGCGAAACCGAAGCCGTCACAGACACTGGTAAGATGGGCGGCACCCCCAAGCCATTCAAGGACGACTGCGACGACGCGCGAAACTATCGCACGCGTTGCATGATGCACTTCATGTGCAACCCAAAAACGTTCAAGACGAACCTGAGCCGCATCAACTTCTTCTGCCAGAATATGGACGGCGACATGTCCAAGAAATGGGCCGCCTCTGTCCTCGAAGAAGTGATGGAAGACCAGCTGAGTCGGACCTTCCTTCCGTGATGGTCGCTCACGCGCGTCTTCGAGGCGTTCGTCGCACAGTTCTCCCCGGTCGACGAGGAGACCACGGCCCAGGCAGAGCTCGAGGAAATCGAGCAGGGCAAGGACACCGTGGCCGATTATACGCTGCGGTTCAACGTAACGGCCAAGCGGGCCGGATACAATGAGCGCGTGGCGCTCAGGTTCTACCGCAAGGGTCTGAACACCAACCTGCGCAGCAAGGTTGACGCGAGCGAACCCTCGCGTATCGCCACCCTGGCAGACTACCAGGAGGTGGCGAAGCAGAAGGATGAGATGTGGCGACGCGAGCGCGTCGAGCATCAGGCATGGGGCAAAGGTACGCCCTCCACCAAACGCTTGAGCAGTGACGCTGGCACCGTCTTGCAGGAGAAGCGGCCGGTTAAGATCGCGGCAGTCACGAGTGGCAGGAACGGGCGTCCAGGAAAGCTCACTGAGCCGGAGCGCGAATACCTGCGCAACAACGGCGGCTGTTTCTTCTGCCGCAAGATCGGGCACGTCATACGCGACTGCCCCGAGCACGTCACAGCAGGCATTCCAGCATGCAAACCAGGCCCTCCGCTGACGGTGTGAGCGGCCAAGGTCGAGAAAGACGTCGACGAAGTGGAAGCCCTGGTAGTGTGCATCAAGGCGCTTGGAGGAGGGGCGATGGACTGGGCTAGCAAGGCGCTAGGCCCGGCGGGTTTTTAGATGGTCCTCGCGCAACGTCGTCGCGTAGGACCCCATCTTCGACTCGAAATAAAAAGTTTATCGGTGTATTATCTCGTGAGCCGCGCTCTTTGTCAATAAAGGTCTCTGCTACTCGCAACATGCAGACTCCGTCTATCAAGCTCCGAGGAAAATTCATTGGTAAAATAACCGGTTGGCAAATCGACGTCTCTGCTCTGCAAGATAGTGGAGCAGAAGGAATCTTAGTTGACGGCAAGTTCGTCAAAAAACATTGGCTAACGACGAAACCACTGGCGCGACCCATCCCCGTCAAAAACGTTGACGGAACAGACAACGGAATGGGACCGGTGCGCGAATCGACTATTCAACGGTTACGTATATACTCGGACAACGGTAGCTCTTATCACGAGGAAGATGTCAAAATGTACGTCACCGACCTAGGCAACCAAGACGTAATCCTCGGGACCGATTGGTTGCGGAAACACAACCCGGAAGTCGACTGGCAACAGGACCGCGTCGACATGACGCGGTGCCCGCCCGACTGCCTCCTCACGGAACCACCTGTCATACAGCTACAAACGGAACACTCGACCCCTCGGAAATCTCCCCCAGTCACATGTGAGAAAGTCGATGACGAGGACGACGTTGCGCCTATATGCCGTGCGGCCCTCGGCGACGATATCCCCGACATGGAAACCCAACATCGGACGCCTCCAGCCCAGGCAAACCCCGACAACGCCCCGCCGGCACCGAAAGACTCACCGATCTCAGTCCCCTGGGTGTTGAAAGGCCTACGGCTCGCCAGGATCATCCCGGACATCGCCACCTGTACTGTCGAGGATGGCGACGTAATTCTGTATACGGAAGACTACACGGAAGACCTAGATGAGCCGTTTATCTCCGTTCGCGCAGGCTCTACTAAGTCGCAGCAACTGGCAGAGGCCACCTTGGCTAAGCAGAAGGTCAAAACGTTTGACGAGATGGTTCCCGAACAATACCGCGACTTCACCAAGGTCTTCGACAAGGTCGCCTCCGAACGCCTTCCGGAACGAGGAATATGGGACCACGCTATCGACCTCAAGGACGACTTTATGCCCAGACCGTGCAAGCTCTACCCGCTGTCGCCCTCTGAACAAACCGAACTGGACGCCTTCCTCAATGAGCAGCTGTCAAAGGGGTATATCCGACTGTCTAAGTCACCTATGGCGAGTCCGTTCTTCTTCGTCAAGAAAAAGGATGGACGACTGCGACCCGTACAGGATTATCGGCACCTAAACTCCGGCACCGTCAAGAACGCATATCCGCTCCCACTCGTCAACGAGATCGTCGACAAGCTCAAGGGCGCCCGAATCTTCTCCAAGGTCGACGTATGCTGGGGCTATAAGAACATCCGCATCAAGGAAGGCGACGAATGGAAGGCCGCGTTCAGGACGAACCGTGGCTTATTCGAACCGTTGGTAATGTTCTTCGGTCTAACGAACTCCCCGGCGACCTTCCAGGCAATGATGAACGAAGTCTTCAAGGACCTCATAGCTGAAGGTGTAGTCATCATCTACATGGACGATATACTGGTATTCACAGACACCATCGAGCGACACCGGGAAGTCATGCGATGAGTCCTACAGCGACTTCACGACAACGACCTCTACCTCAAGCTGGAGAAATGCCTTTTCGAACAAACGGAAGTCGAATTCCTCGGCCTCGTCGTCTCACACGATAACGTTGCCATGGACCCGGTTAAACTCGGAGGCATTGACGAGTGGCCCATTCCAACCAAGGTCAAGGAAGTACAGTCCTTCTTAGGTTTTGCGAACTTCTACCGGTGCTTCATCAGAGATTTCTCGACCATCGCGCACCCACTGTTCAAACTGACCAAGAAGGACGTACCGTGGGACTGGTCGACGGACTGCCAACTCACCTTCGAGAGGCTTAAAGCTGCGTTCACCTCGTCGCCCGTTTTACTCATGCCTGATCACGACAAACCATTCCGCGTGGAATGCGACGCCTCGGATTTCGCGACCGGCGCCGTTCTGAGCCAGCAGGGCGAGGACGACCAGTGGCACCCGGTTGCATATCTGTCCAAGTCTTTCAATCCGGCCGAACACAATTACAACATTTTCAATAAGGAACTCCTCGCGATCATCCGGGCACTAGAGGCGTGGTGACACCACTTGGAAGGGGCCAGGCATACGGTACAGATTCTGACCGACCACAAGAATCTGGAATACTTTACGCAGGCTCAGAAGCTCAACCGCCGACAGGCGCAGTGGTCCCTCTATTTGTCGCACTTCGACTTCGAGCTCCATCATAAGCCCGGCAACACTAACCGCGCAGACGGCCTATCACGACGACCGGATCACACGGAAGGAATCGACTCGGACAATGAGGGAAAGGTCCTCTTTCACGTACACACGATGAAGCCGACGAACGTCGACGACATCCGGGAACACATCCGGACCGCCAAGACAATCGACGACGAAGTCCTACAAGCCTTGGCGATAATCACCGAGGATGGACCCTTCTCGCTGAACCGCATGCTCGGCGACTGGAAGCAACAGGATGGCTTCACATTCTACCGCGGGCGCATCTATGTTCCGGCAGATCCCGAACTACGACGTGACATCGTACGCCTCTGCCACAACACGCCAGGAGCTGGGCACCCAGGACGCCAACGCATGCAAGAACTTGTTTCCAGAGACTTCTGGTGGCCCGGTATGTCCGTATTCGTTCGAGAATACGTTAAAGGCTGTGCGATCTGCCAGGTGACCAAAAACCTTACGCATAAACCGCCGATCCCACTACTGCTGAACCCGATTCCGGAACGACCGTTCCAGATCCTTACCACAGACTTCGTCACAGACCTACCGGAGTGCAAGGGGTTCGACGCGATCGCTGCCTATGTCGACCGTGGATACAAAATGGTTTATCTTGCGCCGACGAACAAGACCGTCGACAGCCTAGGATCCAGCGACCTGTTCATGCGTTACGTGTTCCCTCATACCGGCTTAATGGAACAACTCATCTCTGACCAGGGCCCTCAATTCGCGAGTGCCACTACGCAGGAGTTGATGAAGCGCCTCGGCATCAAGTCCACGCTCAGTACCGCCTACCACCTGCAGACCAACGGACAAACGGAACGCTTCAACCAAGAACTTGAGCAATACCTTAGAGCGTTCTGCAACCATCGGCAAGATGACTGGGTAGACTGGCTGCCCATCGCGCAGTTCGTCCACAACTCGCGCATCCACTCAGCCACTGGCAAGTCGCCCTTTGAGCTCCTCTACAGCTTCACTCCTCGCTTCTACCCAGACATTGCCACCAAGTCGGAGTTCCCTGCCCTGACCGAACGTCTCAAGCGACTCAAGGAAGTTTGCGAGGAAGCCCAAGCCAGCCTCCGGATGGCCGCAGACACCATGCGCGACCAACATGGCAACTCGAAAACGACATTCACTCCATTCAAAGTTGGTGACAGGGTGTACCTTGACAGCAAGAATATCTGCTCTACGCAACCCAAGGCCAAGCTTGGAGCCAAACAATGGGGACCGTTTACGATAGTCGACGTCTTAGGCCCACTCACGTACAGGCTCAATATCCCGAAGACGTGGAAACGCATGCATCCCGTCTTCCATGCCTCGATCCTTACACCCACCATCGACACCGATGCCCATGGACCGAATTACCTCGAGCCCCCTCCAGAACTGATCGATAACGAGGAGGAGTGGGAAGTAGAGATCATCGACGGAGGACCCGTCGGACGGGGGTTCAACTACCTCGTCCACTACATCGGCTATTCCGACACAGAAAATCGCTGGACGCCTATGAGCCAACTCCGGAACGCGAGGGAAGCCATCGCTGAGTACCATGAACGTCACCCTGCTGCTCCTAAACCACCCAACTTAGCACAATTCCTGACAGGGAAAGGCAAGGCGACACCCAAACGTGCTCCCGGCGCAAGCACGTCCTAAGAGGGGGGTAATGTTACGGCTTGACGCCTCACCCGCACCCCACGGCGCCTCACCATAATGACGGAAACACGCCCAACATCGATTACGACACATCGGACACCTCGCCAAGCGCGCGCCTCGACTAGACGCACGCCATCACAACAAGCGCGTGCCCCAATGAGCACGCGCCTCCTGTAGAAGCGCCTTGTCAGCGCATATCTATAAGTGGCCCGGACCCTAGTCAGCAGCAACGACCAATCGGCATTAGTCACCGCCTCGGCATTACTCATCACCTCGGCAATGACTCGTGCTTAGTCGTCTCCCTATTGTTCTTCCACTTACGTTATTGTCTCGCGCACGGACCAGGACACAGTATATAAGGATCGCTGTCTCATTGTAATTTCCTCAGCTCGTCCACTTGTACCCCAAGTGACTCGCAACCCATCGCTCTTCCCTCTCTCTCCCAATCGCGTGCCTCAACCCTCTTCGTAAGTAAACTAACTAAACAAGCACAAATAGTAGACATAGTGCAATCCTTGAACCGAGTCAATGGTCATAGGTATGAGTAAGCAATACAGAAAATGAACAGGTAAGCCATGTGTAGGGTGCCATACCGTAACATCGCCGGTCATCGGAGCTGTCCGGGTCGCTAGGACTGAGACAACCGGCAGGTCGCCTGCATACCGTCCTGCTGGTATCGGGTTGAGAAGATACAATGAACCGCCATACATGCGGTCCACCCAGTCATCAAAGTCATCGTGGTCCACTGGAAGATCGTCATCGCTCCTGTCATCCAGCTGTGCCTGCCGACGGGACATCCTGTCCAGCGCACAATGCCGTTCTGCCGGGACGTGTCACAGATCAAAGTGGAACAACTTGATGGCCGTCGCCCAGCGATGCATACTTGTGACGGGTATCGGGTCTGGATTATTGAGCATGTCCTTGATGTACTTGGCGTCCACTTCCAGCGCAAGGTTGCGCACACCAATGAGCCAGATCTTGAGGGCCTGAAAGGTGCAGAACACCCTGTATAGCTCCAACTTGGGCTGAGAGAAGCAGGACTCGTGTTTATTGAGCAGTAGTGACCCGAATCGCGCCACATGTCGGTGGTACGGCAGGTCAGGATCGTCCTGCACCAAGAGGAATCCTACAGCAGTAAGGGACGTGTCCACAGCCAACACAACCCAATCGCCGGATGTATAGTCGATAGGACGGAGCGTGGTGGACGCCAAGAGTGCGTCCCGCAAGTCCACGAGCGAAGCTTGAGTGGCATCCGTCCACTCGAACGGGATGCCCTTGTGAGTAAGGTTGATCAACGGGCTAGCGCGCTTTGAGAAGTCCTTGATGAAGACTCATCCCACCCCAACGATGCCGAGGAACACCTGGACCTTCGAGACACTCCGACATATTGACCACTTCTCCACCTTCACCAGCAGACTTGGGTCTGGTAGCCATCCTTCTGGGGTACAGAGGTGTCCTACCACGAGATACTCGCACGCACAGAGAATGGCCTTCTTCATGGAGAAGGTCCCGCCCGAGTACTTCATGTGTTGCACCACTTTGTTGAGGTTCTGGAAGTGTTCCCAGATGAAATGTTGAATGCCAGGATTCTCAGGGATCTGCTTGTCGGTCCCGTCGGTGAGCTTGTATGTAGAAGCCGGACCGCGTACCGGGACGTTGTCTATGTATGGGACTGTCACATCCGGGATCAATGGGCACAGGATGTGGGTGACATCTTTGTGAAATATGGGTATGGAGTTCGTTCAGCCCATCAGAAGCATGATCAGACGTAGGACACCGAAGGGCGTCTGAAAGGACGTGTAGTCGTGGGACCGCTCGTCGAGCAACCGTTCGTCATACCCGACATATAAGTCGAGGATCCCACTGCACGACCATCCCGCGAACAATTTGACTAGCTGCTCCGAGAATGGCGTGACCCCGCTTTGCGCTATGGTAATGCGGTTCAGCGGTTCCAAGCTGTGAACCAGCCGGAGACTCTTCCCGTCTTTCTTGATGACGCAGAACCAACGGCCCCAGTAGGATGAGTTGGACGGCTCGTAGACGCCTGCCTTGATCTTAGACTGAATGATCTGACAGACCTGATCGTAGATCCCCAGCAGAATGCGGATGTTCTTCTTGACCCACAGCTTGTGTGTGACCACGGGTATGCACACAGGTGGAAAGAAATCCTCTCGGAACTTGCCCCGCTTCATGTCGTTACTCGCGAAGCCGGCATTCTGGAGGCACATGAAGTGGTGGAGCAGCTTGCGCTCCTCCGGAAGTAGAAAGCCCGGTGGGTGATTTGCATCGACGAGCCACATCTGCTCTTCTGTGTACCGTCCCGTTGGTTGAAAGTCGGGCGGTGTGGTCGGAAGCATTGGTATGTCCACCAGTGGGTCACCTACGATATTGCGCTCTATCCTGAACTCCGATGGCATCTCCTGTAGGATGGGACAGGCCTTGTGCACGACCGGCTTGTACTTGCTGCCGAAAGAAGGGGTCCAGACTAGCGGGACCGAACAAACGAGACGCTCGGCGTCGTTAGAAAGCACACAGATCGGCTTGATCTGGCGCTGGTATAGGGTCGGCGTGCTTGCTGCCGCCTGAATAGTGGGTCCTAGTTGCATGGGTCCTAGACACGAGTCTTGCGATGTTGCGATCGAATGGTGGTACAACAGGTCCGCATTCGATGGTCCTGTTTGAGAGGCAAGAGAATAGACAGGGCCGGGGAGCGCTTCGGATGTGTCGTCCAAGGGCGTCCCATCTGGGGAGATATACTGAATCGAGACCGAGTTGGAGAAAGAGACTTATTTGGATATAAAGGGGCCGGTTGAACGGCCCCTGATCCCACTACTTGCAGTTGTGCGCAACTTGATGGCAGGACGAAGTGATGAGAGACGGGAATTACAGACAGATTGCAAAACAGACAAGGAGAAACTTGATATAGATATTTTCGGGGACCGTTTTGTATGGTCCCACTTGAGCTCGTCGTAGTTGCACACCGATAGGTAGGCAGCGGTCAGGTCTTCGTGTGTGTCCAGCGCCCAAAGCTGCCGAACCACTGTTACGGGATGACCCCTTCAGGGCCCTCTCCGCAACATTTTCGGTACGCCTCGTCCTCGGTTTCGGCTTCGGCGTCAACGCGCACGCGCGTCTCCAATAGACGTGCACTTCTCAACACGCAACGCGCGCTCGATCTAGCGTGCACTTCCCCGCACTCGCGCACCTCAACAGGTGCGCACCCCTAACTATGACGCGCGTCACCCTTGTGGCACGCCTCGCTGATTATCTGCGTGCGCGACACGCCTTGCGCGTGCCCTCTTCTTCTATTGGGTGTACTTATCGATGGCTCAGTCATCCCCTTAGTAATATACCTCAGTCACAGCTGTACATCTCGACGTTCCCATATCTAGGTACTGTACAGTAGCTTAGTTAGCGGTTCTCGCGATAGAGTAGCTAGGTATATAAGGGCTGCCAGTAGATCACTGCACCCCAGCTTGTCCTTCTCGTCCTACCTTCACTGTAGAGATCGGCAATGCTACTTTCCTTCTTTTATCGCCCCTTTCTTCTAAGACGCACGCCCTGGGGGCTCTAGTTGACTCCGAACCGCCACATAATGACACCAGGCGAAACGAGGCCTGGACGCAACGATCCCTGACAACCACTGGTCCTGCTGCCTCGCTAGTCCAGTCCACTTTCATAACAAGCCACTCCTCACCCATAGTGGGACTGCGTGTCGCACTCAGTCCCACTACTGGCAAAAAACCGCGTCCTCCTCTTCCTTCTCCTCGGGCCCTCTCTCGTCCCGACGGCTGGGTAGTCTTCCGAACGCCTCGTGTGTGCCCAAGGTAATGTGCTGTCCCAAGTTAGGACAGGTGATCGTGATCTCCTCGTCGTTGTTCGGGTAAGTGCACGTTAGACCGCTCACCAGCACATAAAACAGCCATCCCAGCAGGAGATCGTATGGCGCGTTGTCGACGATGTGCACCTGCACTATAAAGGTGAGGCCCCTGATCTGGAGGCAGATGTTCTTGCCGATCCCGATGGTCCCATTACCCTGACCGTTTGCACTTTGCATGATGATGCACTGGTCCGGGTCCCAGCGAATGGGAATCTGACGGGCAAGCTTGCGGTTCACCAAGATGATGGACGAGCCCAGGTCACAAATGCATTCGACCTCGAAGCGATTGTCGATGATCCCGAGGATCACCCGGAGTCGTTGAATAGCTGGAGCGATCTTGATGCTCTTGGACTGAACGAACACCCTAGCGGGACTGACGTGCTCGTGGACCTTTGCTGCTAACTCGGACCTCTCCAGTGTGACTTGATTATCTGGTCCCGGCCGCCCTCCCGCTGTGAACATGAAGGACAGCACCCTAGCACGGTCCTGCTGACCTTCCGCGTCGTCCATGCTTGAGTAGTGCGCGACGACAGCTGACGCCATCCCGCTGTCCACAACCGGTGCCCTATGTGGGGTAGTACCTTCTCGGAACTGGCTCCGCAACTCCAGTGCGACAGCCAGGAGCTGGCTGACCTTGATCATGACCGGCGTGTCTAACACCTGGCCGTAGAGTAGTGGGACCGCCTCTGGATCGGCGAGTGGGATGGTGCTGCGACACGGCGATCCGCACGGGGGTCCTGTCTTCAGTGTGCCCTCCGCCGTCATACTGCCTTCTCCTCCGCGAGTCAGTCCCACTTCTGCCGCAGAGCTGGGGTGTCGAGGCAGGCCGTAGTTGGCATCGTGAGTGTCATGGTACGGATGCTCTGATGCCGCGTCTGCTGCAGCCCGAGCGGCCACGCGGGTGCGTCCCACTGGTAACTCCACCCCATCAAAGGTTGCGTGAGACCCTTCGCTAGCCTTGTTGTGGAAGGCAAGGGCGTACACCTCTGGTGTAACTCCCATCTGCGCCCCTTCCTTGGCCATCACGCGAGCATACTCGGCCCGGGTGATGTAGTTGCCGGCTCTGGTATGAGGTCCCGCCAGGGCTCCTCCTCGGAGCCCAGCTCTGGTGAGCAACGTGGGCACCCGCACTCCAACGGGATCTTGTTCTGCCAGCAGCGCATTGCCTCGACCATGTCCTCGTGCATAATCTTCTGAAGCCGCCAGAACCTCATGATGTCATATGGCACCGGCGAGCTGCGCTGCCTCGGACGACTGAACCCACTGGGACTGTGAGACCGACTGCGACTCCCCTGGTAAGCTTCTGCCAACTTGAAAGTGAGCGAAGGACGGGACAGGCCAGTTGTCATCGTTGCTGGTGATCCTGTCGTCTTCTGCGTGAAGAAAATGTAATGGCGCCGTCAACAGCAATTCCGATGGGGCTTCAGCGCGCTGCGTCGGGTCCGTTGCAGGTGGACCACGGAGAGTCCTACCGGGACGCATACTATGGTAGTGGCGGACACAGTCCCGCATACTCGACCCCTCTGGCTGAATCCACAACGGTGGTGCCTCACCGTTGGGTAGCATGGTCCGGCCGGTTTCGCTGGTAGAAATAAGCCCTTGCTGCATGTCGTGCTGTTGGTCCGGGCAGTCAGCTTGCATATGTGGCCCCTTGCAGTAGTGACAACCGCTGGGCGGCGGGCTTGGTAACCTAGGCTGAGGCAAAGCTTGCGACCCCTGCCCCGCTGCGGTCCCACCTCCTTCTTGTGAGTATGACTGTGAATAGTGCGGTCCGGGGCTGGACGCACCCCGATAGTGGGCCTGTTCTCCCAACAGTACGTGCATCACCTCGGCTAACAGCCGGACCGTGTCCGACTCTGGTGCAGCCTCTTTTTTAATGCGAGCTGGTTGGCTTGCAGTTGCTGCCTTCGGCGGTCCTGTTGGCGCTGGGGTTGTCGATGCCTCAGTCTGCTGCCCATAGGTGATCTGGAGCGGCGTTGGTGTGGGTGGTAGTGCTGGCTGGCGCCAAGTGGCTGGGATGTTCTGCGATGGCAGGACTGGCAGGAACTGGGGCGGGCGCATCTGCTGGGACTGTGCCGCCACAATGTCCTGAAGTGGGACCGCCGTTTGCGTCGGCACCGGTGGGAACCCAGCATACGGGTTGGGTGTCTGCTGGTACCCAAAGGTCGGGAACGGGGCACTAGCCGAGCCATAGCCTGGCAAGGTGACGGTCACCAACAGGACGTCCAGACCGAAGCGCGCGAACTGGCTGGGATTGCGATAGAAGTCTTGTATCACCATCTTGATCTCTTCCCGGGTCCACTGGTGGTCAGTAGCAGCCACTGGGAACAGGATCTGGATGCGGTCCTTGATCAGAACCAGCAAGCGGGACACGGCTTCGCTGTAGCAGCGGCGCGCTTCTTCTTCGGACATAAGGCTGCATCGCTGCAAGATGGTGTAGTACCGGTTGAAGTGCCGATCGAACGCCGCAAAGTCGGAGTCGGTTGGTGCCAGAAGCACATAGAACTGCTGACACCAAAGGTTCAGCTCTTACACAGTGACGGTCACAGCTGAGTCCAGTTGCGGGAACAACGACAGCAGGTCGTTCTTGACCTCCTCCCACGTCGGGACCAGCTGAGCTGGTTGTCCCGGTATCATGGCTTGCTGGGCCTGTGGCTCAGTTACGTGGGCGATGATGGGACGGACTCGGATGAGGTCTCCCGCCACACGATTAGCATAGTGCACAACTAAGGCGACGTATCCCGCTACTGACGTCACCGCACAATTTTCGGCAACCAACTCCACCACTTCTAGGTAGTGATCGAAGTTGGGAGCATCTTCAGGATAGTTAAACTTGGATGCATTCAGCAAGTTGGGAATGGGCTGAGGGTGACGATTGGCCATGACGATGGGACACTGCTGGATAGGTGACAAAGGTGTTGGAGAAGGCGAAGAGGAACTTGAGGAAGAGTCGGAAGAAACAGGACATTCGCCTTTGCGTTCCTGAGTCGGACTTGGAGTCAGAGGTGGCAGGGGTGAAGAGTCCCGCCGGGTCTCAGATGTCGCGGCTGCGGAGATACAACGGGACGGCTGTCCTATTGATGAAACTTGACAGATACGCCGCGCTTTGGGCGTGGGTGGTGGTACTGGAGCGTAAAAGGGAACCTGGCGAGACTTGGGAGTTTCTTGCCAGTAAGAATCTGGGCTGAAACGCGTAAAGTGAATGCAGCTACGCGATGTGGGTTGCGGCGTTTCTGGAACAGGAAGTGATTGCTGAGCCCGATCGTCAGACGAGGTCCCGGCAGTTGCAGGTCAGTTCCGAGTGGACCATAGGTTGTGCCTCAAATTATCGGCTGCCAGAACGCAGGTCCTGACCTAGGGTGAAAGAATGTCGCAGTCCCGTTGCGATAGGACTGTGCGCAAGTGTTGAACGAAGTCGGAAGAAAAAGAAAATAGCGAGCCCGCTACGAGAGGTGACAAGGACCGCGAGTTCGAAAGTCTTTGTTGGGCGGGACAACCTAGAGGTCGCTGGGCTCGAAGTGTGGCAGATGATACAATTGCCCCCTCGCGGTGGGCTCCAGATGATGAGCGGTAACGTCCCGGGGAGGGGTGAGTGAAGCGAGGAATACCACACAAAAACCCTCTCTGGTAATGGGACATGCTCAGCGAGTGCGTGGGGGGTTAAATCGACTGGTTATCGAGTTGGGCGATGGTGGGACCAGTGGGGAAGACAAGAGCGAGTGAGAAAGAAAGCAGACAAGACGCAGCATACCCTCGGTACCACTGTGCACAGCAACAGAAATGGCCAGGCAATGTGCAAGACCAGCAGGAACTGAACAGGACCGAGCAGGACGAGCTAGTGACACGCTAGCGAACTGAAACTTGAACTGCGGGGGTGTATTCGAGCACCGAGGAACTCCTGCGATGCGGGACTGGTGGTGGTATCTGTTGTTACAGAGAAATGCTCCCTCTACTCTAATGGGACTGCCTGCAAACCCTAACCCTGCCGCTTCACTCTGCCCTCCTACTCTTACAAATGCGCTAGAACTCTAATCGCGCTTTGGGACTGTCCCACTGCTGTTACAAACGCGTCAGAACTCTGCCCGCGTCACCATACCGCTTCCCTGCTGTTACATGCCATTTAGAACTCTATCGGCTCAACGGGACTGTCCTGCTAGAGGCCTGACGCGTCAGAACTCTGTCCACGTGTCCTGTGTACTCTTCCGGCGGCCCAGCAGTAGAGAACTCTCCGTCCACCTTTCAGGACTGCCACCAACTGCACATGCGACTTGTCGTGTTTTGTAAAAAGGGTTCTCGTGTGGCGGGAATGAACCCAAGGCATGCCCCGTTGACCATACGGTACGATGGATCGGCGGGTTGCTGTTCTGCGCCTAGTTCCGCTAGTCAGGGGCCGTCCCGGAAGCAGACTTGTCCCCTGTGTCACAATTTCTCAGGGTATATCAACGTGCAACCCCAAAAACTTCCGCACCGAGCTGAGTCAAATCAACTTCTTCTGCCAGAATATGGATGGTGACATGTTAAAGAAGTGGGCAGCCACCATCCTGGAAGAGGTCATGGAAGACCACTTCAGTCAGACCATCTTGCCGAGGTGGTCACTGACGCGAGTCCTCGAAGGCTTCATGGCGCAATTCTCCCCGGTCGACGAGAAGACGAAGGCGCAGGCAGAACTCGAGAAGATTGAGCAAGGGAAGGACACCGAGGTGGACTACATGCTCAAGTTCAACGTGGTGGCCAAACACTCTGGCTACAATGAGCGCGTGGCACTCAGGTTCTACTGCAAGGGCCTGAACCCCAACCTGCATGGGAAGGTCGACGCTAGCAAGCTCTCGCGCATTGACACACTCCAGGACTACCAGAAGGTGGCCCAGCAAAAGGACGAGATGTGGTGACGCGAGCGGGTCAAGCACCAGGTGTGGGGAAAAGGTACGCCCTCCGCCAAACACTCGAACGACAGCGCTGGCACTGGCTCGCAGGATAAGCAGCCGGTCAAGATCGTGGCGGTCACCAGCAGCAGGAACGGGCACCCGGGGAAGCTCACTGAACCGGAGCGCGAATACCTGCGCAACAATGGTGGCTGCTTCTTCTGCCGCAAGATCGGGCACGTCATACACGACTGCCCCGAGCGTGCCACGGCGGGAATCCCAGTGCACGAACCAGGCCCCTCGCCAATGGTGCGGGCGGCCAAGGTCAAAAAGGACGCCGTCGACGACGTAGAGGCCCTGGTAGCATGCAACAAAGTGCTTGGAGGAGGGGCGATGGACTGAGCTAGCAAGGCGCTAGGCTCGGCAGATTTTTAGACGGTCCTCACACAACATCGTTGCATAGGACCCCACTTTCGACTCAGAATATGGACTTCTTCGGTGTATTGTCTCGTGAACAATCAATTGCTTTGATAAAGGTCTCTGCTACTCGCAACGCGCAGACCCCCTCTATCAAGCTCCAAGGAAAATTCATCGGAAAAATCACCGGTCGACAAATCGATGTCTCTGCCCTACAAGATAGTGGGGCAGAAGGAATTCTGATTGATGGCAAATTTGTCAAGAAACATCGGTTAACGACGAAACCACTGGCACGACCCATCCCTGTCAAGAACGTAGACGGAACGGACAATGGAATGGGACCGGTGCATGAATTGACTATCCAACGGCTACGCGTATACTCAGACAATGGCAGCTCCTACCATGAAGAAGACATTGAACTGTATGTTGCCGATCTAGGCGACCAAGACGTCATCCTTGGAACAGACTGGCTACAAAAACACAACCCAGAGGTCGACTGGCAGCAAGATTGCGTAGACATGACGCGGTGCCCGTCAGATTGCCTCCTGATAGACCCACTGGTTGTACAACTACAGACAGAACGATCAACTCCTCAGAAACCGCCACCGGCCACATGCGAAGAAATCGAGGACAAGGATAACATCACATCCATCCGTTGCGCAGCTGTCAACAATGATGCCCCTACTGCAACAGGAAAGGACACCACACCCCCAGCACAAACGACCCCTGACAACATTCCAATGCCCCCGGGGACCCCCCGATCACGGTCCCTTGGGTGTTAGAAGGGTTGCAACTCGCCAGGATCGTCCCAGACATCGCCACCTGCACCGTCGAGGATGGCGATGTAATTCTGTATACGGAAGACTACACGGAAGACTTATCACCTCGGCTATGACTTATGCTTAGTCACCATCCTATTGTTCTACCGCTTACATCATTCTCTCGCGCACGGACCAGGACACTGTATATATGGACTGCTTGTTTCGTTGTAATTCCCCAGCTTGTCCACTTGTACTACCAAGTGACTTGCAATCTCACTACTTTCGCCCACTCCCCTCGCCGCCTCAAACCTCTCTTCATCCCTCACTAAGTCCGTGCAGCCCGGGGGCAAACGCTCAATAAGTCCTGACACTGCTCGCATCGTGGGAGAAGTCAGGTATCCCGACGCTTCTTCCTCAAGCCGAGCTGGTGTCGGTGATCAAGGGCAAGGCAAAACGCTCAAAGAAGAAGATCAACGAGGCCGAGGGAGAGCAGGTGGAGGAAGCCGGGTAGCAGCCTGCCACATCTTGTTCTGTTTGCTTTTGCTGTGTATTTCTAACTTGTTTTTGCGCATTGGGCCCTCTGGGCCCTCAAATACTATGTTGATATGCATGCTAAATTGAGTGAATAAGGATAGTTCAATGCATACAGTACCGCTAGCTATGTACAGGTCTGCAAGTACTCACAAGTAAGTATATCAGGTACCCGCAGGCACCCAAGGGCCAGGAACCCGCAGGCACTCGTCATCTGGACAAGTAAGCACGGGTACCTGGCACAGGTACCCGTCGGACCGGAATCGAAACCCGCACTCATGCGGGTTCTGGGCCACGAGTGTGAGTGCCTCATGAGTACAAGTACCTGTCAGTGTACATGATGAGCACCTGTACAGGTTGTCGCGAGTACCCGCACTCGTGACAAACTCTGTGCCAATCTGGCCTCCATCCACATTACCTTCCTCTCTTCACAATCTCCCTGGATCTTGCTGGGAATATGCTTCTCAAAGGATGTACATATCTACCCTAGACACCTCCATTTTTCCCGAGGCTTATCGCCACATAATGAGCTCAGCCCTGACAGCTCAAATCTGTGGCATCATCTGTGCAGGCAGTGCCCAAAATTCTGCACAAGAACGGGGACTCCTGTCACCTCTGTATTTTTGTATGCAGAAGTATAGAAGCATATATGCTTGTAATTAAAGTTCCGAGGCATACAAGAGAAGGGAGGCGTGAGCACAATAGCATTTTCCAGGTCGTTTGACTTCTACGACGCGTTCAACTTTCCCCCTCAAAATAGTATACATTCACGAAATGTCGATCCTCACCCTGGAACGACAGCGCAACAACTAAAATGAGGGGGTGATCTATCAGATCATGGCGGACGCGTGGGTTCGCGCCGGCTCAGCATTTATGCAAGTACCCAGCTACCCGGACCTGCAACAGAATCCACTCATTAGTTATCTGGGTGCCGAAGTACTCGTCACCTAGGGGGTTCGTGGCCGACAGGGTCCGCTTGAGGATTGAATATTCGGGTTCCTGTATAAATAGAAGGTCCGTATCGTTGGCACAGCGTTCGAGAGCGGTGGAGAAGTGGGCCGAGGTGCGGTTGGCATTAAAGGAAGAAACTCGTTTAGGACCTCGATTGCGGTTGCGGACCATTAGGAAATAATGGCTGTCGGGTGGTTCGAGGGGCCCGCTCCTGGGGTCTGGGAGGCCACAATGCGCGGAGGGATCCGGATGGTAGCTTTCCTGGCTGGCGGAGTTGCATTAGAGCGCGCGTTCGGGGTGCGGAGACGGTCGGGGCGGTGGTCACGGATCCAAGTTGGGTCCCGGCAGTTCCTATAAAACTCGCAGAGAATGGAGTTGGCGGGGTGATCATTCTGCTTACAGTCGTGACAGAACAACGTGCGGGGCTTGGGCCTTATGTTGCCGTACGTCGTGTTGGCCGCCGCAAAGCGGGCAGAGAGGGGTCGGGGCTCTGCATGAGCGCATAGAGTGGCCCCAAGAGTGGCAGATCTGGCAATAGTCGACCGCTGGCCGCATCTCACGGGCCTGAGTCGGCTGGGCGACCATACCGTTCAGGTAGAGGACGTGGCGCATTACGTCCCTCATTGCGGAGCTGCGCGCGTCGTCGTAGAACTCGACAAACACTTGGGTGAAGTGGGCGCCCTCCGGGCGGTGGATGCGCGGCATGCCGTGAACCGCGATGTCCTGGAAGGCATCAGTGAAGACACGGTATACCTCCGTGGGGGAGAGCGGATTTCCGGAGCTTGTAATCGCCGGGACTCGCATGTAGCGAACTGTGTTCCTGAAGCGGAACCGCTCGACCGATAGGGTTAGTCCCGCAAACGCCTCAATGCTGCTAACAAACTCCCGGCAGAGTGTGTCGGCATGTTCTGAGGGACGGGCAGGGAATGTGAAGCGAATCGACGGGCCAAGAGCAGAGATGCTGACCGGTCTGTCTAGGTCCTGAGGCGTTATGCGTTTGGATTGGATGGCCTCTTCACGGGCTCGGAGGAACGCGAGGTACATCTCGCCGTCCATGGGGACGTTAGCGGGGTCAGAGGCGGGGTCCGCACGGACCGTGATTACCTTGCTAGAGCCCTTGGGGGCATGGCGAACGACGGGTTTCGGCACGGGCCTCGCTTGCCGGGCTACGATGTCAGCGAGGCCTGCCACAGCTGCTGCGGGCTGATTGGGCATAGCGGCTGAGAATGTCGCGAAGGCTTCCGCCTGGACCTGAGGTTGTGCGCGCGTTGGGGTGGCTGGGCTGTACGCAAGGCCTGAAGCTGCCACGCGCGCGAAGGAGCGCCGGGCAGGCGGGGTGTCGTTATTGGCGACCGCTGCGACTAGGGCCGACAGCGAGTGTCCTGAGCTGTTCGTCCTGCCGCGGACGGTGGCGTGCTGGGGGCCGCGCGACTGCGACCGGTGTCGGGCAGGCTGTCTGGGGGCAGGGGCGCGCGCAACTGGGCGGGCCTGCAGTGGGCTCGGGGGGACAATAGCCAGTTCTTGGCCTTTGGCGAACAAGATGTTCCACAGCTGAGAGAGGCCAAGGAGGCCGTCGAACATCGGGCGCACGACAAGGTCGTAATCTTCGGCCAGACCCGACAGAATGGCACCGTGAGAACCGGTAAGCCAGGCATTGATGGCCAGGAAAGAGTCCTTGACTGCGGCAGCCGAGTCCGCCAAGCGGTCGACGCGCAGGTAGGTGGCATGCGGGTCGAGGCCCGTAGGCTCGGTAGGTTCCAAGTCTGTGACCGGGCCGTCGTCCTCCATATCGGATGGGGTGTCGGCGCGTGCGGCGAGTTCATCAGGACCTGACAGGGAGTCGGAGAGGAAGGCGGCCTGTTCCACTTGGGGAGGCGTGAACAGGCTTTGGAAGGGGACCGGGGGCGGAGGGGAGGGACCCGGGGGCTGCTGCTGCTGCTGGGGTTGTGAGTCGGGGACGAGAACAATACCTGGGCTAGGAGCCGGAGGCCCAGGGGCGGACATAGTAAATTATGAGAAAGCCAACGCGAAAATTACCGAGAAATTGAGACAAGGGGAAACTAGGATTGGATTTTGTTGCCAGTAGGCGGGGAGAGAGGGTATGGAGGGGTAGCGTTGGAGCGTGGGAACTTTCTAGGTGGCGAGAGAAGGAGGCAAGAGGCGTCAATGCTGCGTACCTTGCCTCTCACAACCCTCGACTCACAACCCGCTGTACTGTCGACCCTCCAGTCTCGTTGCGACGACACCTTCATGGTCGAATATGTCTATGCTCTACACGACTTCATCCCAGAAAACGAAGATGAGGTACCGTTCAGGGCCGGCGAGCGCATAGAGATTGTCGAGAAGGATGACCTATACGGCGACGGATGGTGGCAAGTGCGTATTTCTCTGCTCGTCTCTCCTGACTACCTGTTGCTCCCCACCTCCCTTACCCTATGTTGTGAATGTGCAGCCATTGTGTCTGGCCTTTTAATTTCTGTGACGACGCGAGTCATCGTCCCTGCTCCATCCTCGTTCTTCTCGCTTAATTCGTCACTGTCTCCGGTTACGTGTTCAACCTCCCATCCCCGTACTGTTCACCTCGAGCTGTACTTTCAAACCTTAGTATCTCCACTGCTCGCTTACTGCATTGGCTTCACGGCACCCTTACCCTATTGTGTTCTTCACACACTAAACCGTTTGCCATCCCATCTTCGCGCTCGTACCGAATCAATCTCTTACACTTTTTATGAAGGGTCGCAATCTCGGGGGAAGAGTCGGTCTTTTCCCAGCAAGCTACACGCAGGTCGCGCCGGCTTTCCCCCAAGCTTCATCCGACGGTGAGAGCTCCGAGCGCGAGCCAACCGTCGCCTCGGTTCCGCCCGAGAGCCAAACGATTGAGCCTACTTCCTCGACTGGCCTTCTCCCCCTCTTAGAGGAACCGGAGCCGTCTCAGTCTACCGGGAAAGCAACTCCCAACGGTGAGGTCATGCGCGCTACACTGACCGATGTACAGAAGGCTATTGAGCAGCTAGGCAAGCACGCTGACACGGATGGGGCTCGTAGCTTCACCTTTTCGAGTCTTCGTGATGGCGATACAACCGATCGCGATACCGAGTACGAATCGGATGCTCAAGAAGGCGAGGACTGGTACAAAGCCACACGCCAGAAGCTTGCAGAACGTGCCCGTCAACAGGTCCAGCAAGCGCGTACTCGCGAGGCTATCGATAGCAGAGCGACCATTCCACCGATCGATGTTGATTTTAGTGACGAGAGTGCTGACGAAGAGGAGGATGCAGCACAGAAACCCACGCAGCACAGGGATAATACGCACATACACGAACTGGACGGAACGGTGGGGCGTAAAACTCATCCAATCATACCCCCTGTTCGCCTTGAGAGCCCTGAACCGTCGCCCCTCATAGAGGCCTCTGACCAATTTATCGTACCTTCACCCCTCGATGCTTCCTCTAGTCTCCTTACCGCAACTCAGGCTTCGTTCCCGCCATCTGCCTCGATTGCCTCCACGTCCGAAATTGAACGAGATGCGACCCTATCGCCTCGAGCAGCGCCCGTTGTCACCCCGTCGTCGGTCCCCATTCCTGAGTTCCACCCTCTCCCTACCGATGGTGAAGTCCAGTCTCGGCCTTCCACGGTAGAGGTGGTCTCTTTTGTCGCTCCGTCCATGGATGCTTCCGCAGCCTCTACTCCAGCAAATGTTTCTGTCCCCTCACCTTCCCCACCTTCTACTACGCACACTCTGGAAAGGACAAGCAGCTCGACGAGGATTGCGGCAACCTCGCCCTTATCCCAATCGCAAACCTTCCAGGATTCGCTGCTGACTCCATCATCTAGTGCACTTAAGGCAGGGAGGTCAAGTAATCACCCAAACGATTGGACAGTTGACGAGGTCGTTGAGTGGCTCAAGTTGCGTGGATTCGACGACGGAGTTTGTGATAAATTCATTGGTGCGTCCAAGCGATGTTTATCTCTTTCTACTCACGTTCGTCTAGAGCAGGAGATAACTGGCGATGTACTGCTCGAGCTGGACGTCAATGTGCTCAAATCAGAGATTGGTATCATGGCGTTTGGAAAACGTATGCGAATTGCCAACGCGATTGCTGAGCTCCGCCGCCCGCCTTCAGTGATGTCAGAGCACATGCCAACGTCCGCTTCGCCTATGGTGACGTCCCCTGGTCCTGGAATTCACTCTTTCCGCTCGCATTCCCAAAGCCAGTCCGTTGTTACTACTACTACGCACGTCAGCAGCCCGTATACCCCGGCTTCAGTTCGAAAAGCTTTCGCCGAAGTCGATACTGAAAATGACGACTTCATTTCACACTTCCGCCACGATTCTGACCCGGGTGTCGGAAAAGAGAGCCGAGCAACTCTTGGCTCAACACCCGATGTGTCTTCGGCCAGAGGAGGGGTACGTACTTGTTTTCTGTTTTCAAGCTCCTGCTGACTTCAGCATAGAAGGGGCGTCCTTCTCAGCTAACGCTATCCCCGAGTGACAGTGCTCTTGGTACAACTGTCAAAGCTGTCTCTGAGGATGTTCCAGACTCCGCAGACTCTGACAGGATAATACTAAGTGAGGTAGTTGCATCTCTCTCACACATTTGGATGCCCTTAATCGGCTTTTCTCAGAGTGAGGCTGTTCCAGCGACAAAGTACAAGTGCCCCTTGAAGGATACGGCGACCCAGTCTGCTCGAAGTGTATCAAAGGACCGAGTATCCGAGGCCGGCTCTCTGCAGCACGCACGAAAAAGAAGTACGGACGCTTCGAAACCCGCTGGCGATCGTGACAGGCATAGTTTATTCGGGAGCGCTTTCACCAGCACCCTCGGTAGATCTCGCAAGCCGCCGCCCCGTTATTCTGGGTACGTGAATCTTTCAACTCACTGCCTTACATTACTTAAAAGTGTATCCAGGATCGAGGTCGACTCGCCTGAAAAAAGCGGCCTGTCTCTCTCGCGACTCGTACCTGGGGCCGGGAGAAAGTCCTCAGGGCGTCCCCAGACGTCCGATGGAACGCCAGGAGCTGGTGCATTGGCGATAGTGCGCGAGCCAAACGGCAGCCAACGCGATGCTGGGAAGCGAGACTCGCGAGATTCTGGTGGTTCAAAGGAACGGAGGGACCCGGCGCTCCTTCGAAAGCGGACGTCGTCTGCCGTAGGCTCGCCAGTGTCTCGCGATACATCAGGCGCAAAAAGTCTGGCAGTGGACCGCACGAACGTTTCGGGGTCGACGTTGAAAGCTGGCAAAAGCATTCTTCAACAAATTGGTGTTCCTGATCATAATGGTTGGATGAGGAAGAAGGGAGAACGGTACAATGTCTGGAAGACGCGATATTTTGTCCTCAAGGGTCCCCATCTGTACTGGCTTCGGAGCAATAATCCGTCGGTATGGCGCACGCTATTCTTCATCCGAGTAAAAGTCACTATGTTATTCCCTACAGGAGGTCCGTATCAAGGGTTACGTCAACACGACGAGCTATCGTATCGTCGCGGACGAGAAGGTTGACCCCGGGAAGTACGGCTTCAAGCTCATCCATGATACGGAGAGGCCGCACATGTTCAGCTCCGATGAACAATCTGTCATACGAGAGTGGATGAAAGCTTTGATGAAGGCTGCCATTGACCGCGACTATACGAGTACGCTTTTGTAACTCTACATGATTGCTTTCCTTTACTATCACCTATCCTTTAGGGCCGGTAATCTCTTCTGTCAACATACCAACAATCCCTCTCGCAGTAGCTCAGGCTATGAACCCTGCCCCGCGCCCGCCGTCCCCAACCGCGCGTGCCGCGACCCAGAAGGCTCTTCGGCGCGAGAATACGAATCAACTCTCCACGAGGGACGCACAAGTACTCATGGGTGGTGTGCCCTTAGTCGAGAGCGGAGAGCGAGCACGTGTTGAGTCCGTGTTCTCGACCGACACCGTTGCATCAGTGCAGAGCGTCGGATCCTCTCAATCGGCTCTAAGTCCTGCACACTTGTCAACGCCTGGCAACGTAAAGCCGATGCCACCGTCGCGCCCATCACGCGAGCTTCGACGCATCACATCAACGTCCACGCAGCTTGATGTAGGCGTCTTGCTTGTGCCGTCTTCTGTGCGTTTCTGATCATTCACGGATTCTTGCGCATTACTTTGTTACAGTACGTCCTCGATCCGACACTTGTTGAATGGGTGAACTCTCATGTCCCTCATGAAATTCAACTCACGGTCAACTCTTCCGGACCTTTGTGTATTGGCCTCACACTTCTGCGCCTTGCTGAAAGCATTAAAGGCGTTGCAACTTCACCTCCAGTTCCGGATACTGCATTTCCCACTGGTCCCGAAGACGATAAACTGGAAGGTTTATTCCGCTTGTTTGACTTCTTGCTCGACAATGACGTTCGTATGGGGAGTGTGAGCATCAATGATATTCGACAAGGGAGAGCAGACAAGGTTATACAGCTGCTAAAAGCCTTGCGTTCCTGGGAAGAGAAACGGCGAGCTATTACACGTTCTATTGGAAAAGGAGGCATGTCTGCCGGTGGATTTGTTGCTCCAGTTGGATGGGATGGTTGATATATATATATTTCATTATGGTGTGATGCTCCTTATGTTTATATTGATGCTTTTTACAGCTGTGTATGGGATTGGCATCTTGATACTTGTCTCCAAACCTTTCTTATTAGTGATTGTATTATGGTTTGATGCCCCTCAAGCAACTCATTCTGTCAGGACTTAGCAAGTGAATGTCCCTGTGCTGCACAGACTTAGTGGTAAGGAGGGGAGGCTTGAGGTGGACAGAGAAGGGAGAGAGGGAGAGATAGAATAGCAAGTCACTTGGGAGTACAAGTGGATGAGCTGGAAAAATATAAGGGAGAGAGGCTGTCCTTATATACTAAATGCCAAGGCTGTGTAAGAGCTGCTAGTTTAAGCAGGGAACAATAGAGCAACAACTAAGCATAAGTTATAACTAAGGCAGTGGCTAAGGTCAAGGCTGTGTTATGGGATGGCACCCTCAAGGCCCCTTTTCCACAACTTTTGGTACATCTCATCCTTGTTATGGCTTGATACCTCACCAACACCCATCAACACCTCATCGTAACAATGGCATACACCCCAAACATCAGTTATGACACATCGGACGCCTCGTTAGATGTACATCTCGACAGATGTGCGTCACTTCAACAGGTGTGTGTGTTATGGTTTGACACCTCACCGACACCACCGGTGCCACACCCTAACCACAGCACACTTCCCAATATCGACCCAAATGCATTGGACACCTTGCCAAACGTGTAGTTCGATGAACGCATGTCATTTCGACAAGCGCACGCCTCACCATAAGCGCATGCCTTCCAATAGAAGTGCCTTGTCAGCGCATATCTATAAGTGGCCCAGACCCTAGTCAGCAGCAACGACCAATCGGCATTAGTCACAGCCTCGGCATTACTCATCACCTTGGCGATAACTCGTGCTTAGTTGTCTTTCTATTGTTCTTCTGCTTACGTTATTGCCTCGCGCACAGACCAGGACATAGTATATAAGGATCGCTGTGTCACTGTAAATTCCCCAGCTCGTCCACTTGTATTCCCAAGTGACTCGCAATCCACTGCCTTCCTCTCTCTCTCTCGTCGCTCGCCTCAACCCTCGCCCTTATCGCTAAGTTCGTGTAGCCTGGGGGCTTTCGCTCACTAAGTCCTGACATTTGGACAAGCTCCCCTTACCCCACTCTGCACACGCTCACCCCTTCTTAGTGGCTCGCGTTACCATCGATTGGGATCTCGGCTTCTTAAATATCAAAGCCACACCCGTCAACCCATTTGCTGACTTCTCAGATGTCGACCAATTCGCCTTCGCTGCGGGATGCATCCGCCAAGATCCCACCTCCTTCAATAACGCGTATGTCTGTGTGCACACCATCTTCAACCTCACCAGTGCCCGATGCGTCACCACCTATGCATACGTCCGAGCCCGGCAAAGTCACAGCCCAGAGCTGCAATGACCGCGCATCATCTTCAGAGTCCTTGATGTGTTCCACGTCTACAATTCAACTACCACCAGCTTCCGCGTCCGACCGCGACATGCGCTTGTAGAGCGTTGGCTTCGTCATACAACTGACTTCTCACTGCACCCTCCGAGCAGGGGAATCTTTGGCAGTGTTTGCGAAGCGCTCGACGAGAACAAACGAGGGAACCGAAGAAGGAGAATCTCGAGGCCCACGTTTTAGTGTTTTGTAGTGTACTGACGACCTGAAGAAGGTGTCACCCAAATTGATTACTTGAATTCCACGTGCGTAATCACCCATCATTTTGGTACCTAGTACTCGTGGAACGCCCAGACTCGACCCCAACTTTGACAACAACGAACGTGTTCCTGAGGCACATCGTGTGGGAACCCCAGACACCGACCTCTCATATACCTCGGTTGCCGAAGAAAATCTTCCTGACTTCTCCGCAGATCTCATTCCCACAGGTTTCCGACTTACGCCCAATGGACAGTACCTCACCATATGAACTCACACCGGCGAGTACGACATTTTCTGATATTGGACACGTGACCTTTGTCCAGTCTTCAGGTGGGACCGCCACCCTCACTTAGGGAGTTCGTATCTGCACAGACACAACTTCATCATGGCCGAAACCCTCAAACGTGCCGCACAAGCCCTGTCCCGTGCCCAGTCCTGCACATCCAACCGTTCCCAACCACCAACCAGACCGCCAACCCGCTGTCGTGCGGAAAGAGGGTCACGCGTTCTTTGGCCTAGAACTACCGTTGTCTCTATTCGCCCAGACTAATCGGGGTTTATCGTTTTCCAGATAGTCCAGTTGGTTCGAGGGTTGTATATGTATATATACGTGTGCTTATTGTATGTGGGTGCGAATCAGGAGGTTTGTGAACAATGTAAGGATGCTTGACTCCTTACAGGATCTACTGCGGAAGTAGATATGGATGTACAATACTAAGATAATAGCTATACACAGGTTGGTGCACAGCTAGAACC
>MU273809.1:0-26965 GCA_022160365.1 Vararia minispora EC-137
TGTTAGGGCGTGTGCCGAGGTTATGGTGTGGCGTCGATAGGGTCGGTGAGGCGTCAAACCGTAACAGTGGATTGGCTGCCTATCGTGCAGTTTGTCCACAACTCACGCGTACACTTGGTCACCGGCAAGTTGCCCTTTGAGCTCCTCTACAGCTTCACTCCTTGCTTCTACCCAGATGTTGCTACCAAATCTGACTTCCCCGCCCTGACCGAACGTCTCGAACAGCTCAAGGAGGTTCGCGAGGAAGCCCAAGCGAGCTTACAAATGGCTGCAGACGTCATGCATGATCAGCATGGCGACTCGAAGACAACGTTCACTTCATACAAGATCGGCGACAAGGTGTACCTCGAGGGCAAGAACATCTGCTCCACACAACCCAAGGCCAAGCTCTGGGCCAAATGATGGGGACCGTTCGCGGTCGTCAATGTTCTGGGACTGCTCACATACAGGCTCAACATCCCTAAGACGTGGAAACACATACACCCTGTCTTTCACGCCTCAATCCTCACACCTGCCATCGATACCAACGCCCACGGACCCAACCACCTTGAACCTCCCCCCGAACTGATCAACAACGAGGAAGAATGGGAAGTCGAGATCATCAATGGAGGACCGGTTGGACGAGGGTTCAACTACCTCGTCCATTACATAGGCTATTCGGACACCGAGAACCGTTGGACTCCTATGAGCCAGCTCAAGAATGCGAAGGAAGCCATTGCTGAGTACTATGAACGTCACCCTGATGCTCCTAAACCACTGAACTTAGCACAGTTCTTAACAGGGAAAAGCAAGGTCACACCCAAACATGCTCCCGGCGTAAGCACGTCCTAAGAGGAGGGTAATGTTACGGTTTGACGCCTCACCAACACTATCGGCACCACACCATAATCTCGGCACATGCCCTAACATCGGCCCAGAATGCATTGGATGCCTCACCGAACGCACGCCTCAACAGATGCATGTCACTTCAACAAGCGTGCACCTCACAATAAGCGCATATCTCTCATAGAAGCACCTTGTCAGCGTGTATCTATAAGCGGGATGGACCTTAGTCACAGACAACGACCAACCAGCATTAGTCACAGCCTCAGCCTTACTCATCACTTTGGTCATGACTTATGCTTAGTCACCTCTCTATTGTTCTATTGCTTACATCATTCTCTCACGCATGGACCAGGACACTGTATATAAGGACTGCTCGCTTTGTTGTAATTCCCCAGCTCGTCCACTTGTTCTACCAAGTGACCCACAATCTACTACCTTCCTCTCTCCCACTTTCAACCTCTTACACGTCACTAAGTCCATACAGCCCGGGGGCCCTTGCTCGCTAAGTCCTAACAGCCTGACTGTCTCATGGCTCAGCTGCATGTCGCAACGCTCACATACCTCGTGCTGTACAACTTATGCATGGAGGGTACAGCGGATGTTAGCGTCTCGCTCAAGGCAGATCCGACCGGCGAGCCATTCCTCGCCACCGGCCCATGCTTATGCCCAGCTCTGAGGTTCGTCTCAGCTTCTGTGCGCTTTGTTTACCGCTCGCTGATAGCATGCGCCCTCGCCATGTGCGGCAGCCTTGATGATTGACACACACAGAGCCGCTCACTGCCACGTCTGGCATGCCCGTCACATGTGAGTCAACAGGGCTGTCATGCCCAGCGTGCGATGGTGGGCGGGCGCATAAGTGGCATCCCAAGGATGATGCATGCGGCAGTGTGTGTAGCGGCGAGTGTGCGGGCATTGAGGATGGCACCGAGCATGCCATGTTTATACCAGTTTCCTCGCAGCCTGCCTGTTGCTCGCCAACAGCGCATGCATTCACTGCGACTCGCCAAGGTTGTTGTTCTGTCAGAGCTGAACTCAAATGCTTCTATGATAACTGAGGCTAGTATGGTATTGTAGTAAGATATAGACCAGAAATTCTATGAATTGTATAATCAGGCAAGCTCATCGTCATCCTCCGGAAGGGGTTGTCCATCCTCGATGTCCCATATCTGACTTGGCAACCGATCTTGACAACGCATAGCATGTGGAGTACGTACTAAACCAGGTGACTGGTGTGATGCGCCCCTATTTGGGTGAGTGGGAGTACAAGGCACTTGCGACATTCTCTCCTGGCAGCAAGGGGTGCATGGTAAGCTGACAGCATTAGTACGTCTGTGCTCGGGTGTCTTTGGAGAATGATAAAAGTCCTCGGATGCACTAGCCAAGCTAGTATTCAGCCCGTTGAGCTCCTCCATAAGCTTATTCCCGGTTGTGACCAATTCATCAAATTGAGGCTTGGCCTCTTCGCAGGTAAGCCATTCCTCCTTAACTTCTTCCATCAGCTGCTTACGATTCTCCCTATTCTGAGTAATCAATGTGTTGATGAGATTGGTGTGGACTTTCGCGCGTAGGAACTCCATGCTTTTACTAAGATGGCATGAGCAAATGACATCACACTACGGTGCTAACTTACAGGTGCATGTTGTTAAGATTGTCATCAAACGTGCGAGCCTTGCCGACAACCTTCAGATTCATCTTGGAACCACCTGCACCAGCTTTGCTCCTAGCTGGGAGCTCCAGCGGCCTCTGAGCAACAGTCGGTGACATGCGTGCCTGCAGTCCAATTAATCTGGAAAAAGGCAAAGATATTGATCAATAACTCACTGTCGGGTTTGTCTGGTTGCCTGGCGGGGATACCTGACTACTGGTATGAGAGCGCAATATCTGCTCCAGATCTGGGTTGGCCACAGTGCATTGATTGGAAGGGCCAGAAGCAGCAAAAGTAGCAACAGAGGTCATGGGAGCAGAGGTAGCGGCAGTGGCAGAAGCAGCAGCAGCAGCAGCATCAAAGATATCTGCAGTGACTGATGCAGTTACAGGGGTGTCTGCAGCCACCGCAGCACTGGTAGGGGCAACCGACTCAGAGATAGACGAAGCAGTGCGTCCATCTGTAAGGGCTGCCTCTTGACTCGGAGGAACAACGGGAACTGGGTCAAGAACAGTAGCTGCAGTGTTGCGGAACGGGGGAAGGTTTAATGCATCAAGAAGTGTCTGAACAGCAGCAGCATGCTCGGGATCTTGTGATATAGTAAGCTGGATCTCGAAGCTCACATGCATACCAGCATTGCCTGGACCGTAATCTCCTGGCTCGGGCTAAGTTGAGAGCTGAGAAAAATTAGGCGGTGGTTGGATGAAAACTGTCTTCCTTCCTGCAGGACCAACGCCAGTTGTAATGGCAGGTGGGTTTACATTGGGATGAGCTGCAAGCAGGCGATGCATACTGTACAAGTAAATAGGGGCTCGCGCGTAGGACAAGTCTGATGATGTATTCACCTGTACAATTAAATACTACATGACTGTAAGTAAACCATATGAATAAACACGGAGAGAAAGACGTACAGGGCTCGCGCGTAGGACAAGTCTGATGGCCAGACATTGTCCTGCTCCCTGAGCTTATATATGCGCAAGCCCACACTGTAAAGTACAACACGGAACAGAGATACTTAGATATGGGTCTGAGATATAGGCACTGACAGAACGGCACATGTGCATTGTACACGCACGTTGCACACGGGATCTGGCAGGCCTGGCTTGCCATCACAACACTCCCCCTCAAGCCTCATGCTGGAGACTGAGCTCAACAGCGAAGTGCTTGACCTTTGGCGATGGAAGGGCCTTCATGAGCGTGTTGGCCACCATGTCCTCGGTTGGGCAGTAGATAAGGCACATCTGGCCCTCCTCGATGACCCAGCAGATAAAATGGTAGCGCACGTCGATATGCTTTGATTGCGCGTGGTACTGATGGTCGTGCATGAGCGCGATCACTGATTGGTTGTCCGAGAAGAGGACAGTCGCATCGTCGAGGGTGCTGAGGGTGCTGAAGACCTCCTTGACAAGTGACCGGAGCCAGAGCACCTCCTTCATGGTGTGTGTCACCGCCACGTACTCACTCTCCGTTGTGGACAGGGAGACAATCTCCTGGTGCTTCGAGCTCCAGGAGATGGCCCCGCCATCAACGAGAAAAGTGTATCCGGAAATTGTGTGGCGATCCTCAGACATGTTGCCATCAGCATCACTGTACCCAACCAGCTGCCACTCCTGACCACTATATGTCAGCTACAAATCCCACGTATCCTTCAGGTAGCGGTAAATGCACTTCACAGCCGTCCAGTGCACCAAGCCCGGGTTCACAGCGAAGCGCGACACGACACTGACAGCGAATGTGATGTCCGGCCGAGTGCCAATCGACGCGTACATCAGCGTGCCGATGGCCTCCTGGTATGGCACGTCACATACAGCCTCAATCTCCTCCACGGTGCTTGGAGCCTGTGAGCTTGACAGGTGAACGTGGGGCTCCATAGGTGTCAAGATGGGCTTGAGTTCGTCGAGACTGAAGCACCGTAAGATCGAGTCGATGTACGCATGCTGTGACAAGCCAATTGTGCACGTGTCGCGGTTGCGCTGGATCTCGATGCTGAGAAGCCAATGGAGCTCGCCCAGGTCCATCACCTCGACGTACTTCTGCAGCTCCTCCTTGAATGCGTGGATGGTGTCAATCTTCGAGGCCGCGATCGTGCAGTCATCGATGTGGGCGACAACAATGAGAATGCCTGAGCTGTCGTGCTTGAAGAACACGGCCTGATTGACCTGCGTGCACTGAAAACCCATGAGATCACAGAGGATCTGCACTAGCCGCTGATACCAATGCCAGCCAGACTGCTTAAGGCCATACAAGGTGCGCTGGAGACGAAGAACGTGGCCATTGAGGTCTGGCAGCGTGTAACCGGGCGGAGGCCACATGAAGATGACCTCGTCGTTGGTCAAGGTGCCATTTAGGTACGTGCCCTTGATATCGACCTGGTGGAGCTCAAGGTCAAGATGGTTAGCGAGCACGAGGACCGTCCGAACTGAAGCAAGGTTGGCAACGGGAGCATACGTGTCGAAATAGTCAACGCCTGGCACCTGCGAGAAGCCCTGCACAACAAGGCGGGCTTTGAACTGAGCCACGTGACCTGCGGCATCCTTCTTTGCCTTGAAGACCCATTTGCTCCCAACCACGTTCATGCCCTCCAGTGCCCTCTCCAACCTCCAGGTCCTGGCCTCCTCAAGCATCGCCAACTCCTCCTTAATGGCCTCACTCCAAGACGGCCAGTCAGGTTGACAACGTGCCTCAGCAAGTGTGCACAGCTTGAGCTCCTCGGCCTTGGAAGCCACGAGAGTGTACTCGGCTGGCACGCCGCTCGCGCCACCCACGCTCACTCCCACCTCCACGCCCATGCCCATGCCCATGCCGACCTCCTCCTCCACCTCGGGAACTGGGGCCATTGACAAATGGCCACTCAGGGCCTGCATTCCATGCAGGAGGATCAGATCCAACGACCAGCCTGTCACACTGGTGAGCCCGCTCAAGAGGTCGCAGACCATGCAGCTCAGCTTGCGCTCGCAATGCGGACGTGGAGCGTCGAGGTCAGAGGGGACGGGCAAAGAGGTAGGGGATGCACGGGAAAAGGGGGAAGGTGAGGGGATCGAGGTGGAGGTGGCCTCAGGCTCGGGTGCAGGCATACCAGGTAAGCCCGTCGCATCCGAGTCGGACGCACCAGTTGTGGCAGGCATACCGCGCGCATCAGGTGTCGTTGCGGCGTCCGCTGTCGTCGTTGTCACAGGGCCACAGGCGGTGTTGTTGTCTGCAGTGCCACCTCGAACGAGACAAGCTCGTCGAAATCGACAGGTGATCCCTGCTCCCCCTCGAGCCCAGCCACAGACACGAACACGAGGCTGCCCTCGACAGTCACCGTGCGCCGCTTCGACCAGTACACATGAAACCCCTTCACGTGCTGGTCGAAGCCCACCCATCACACCTCCTCGCCCCTCCTGGTCAACTTCCCTCCCACCTTTTGCTCCTTTGTCACCCAACACCGTGCACCCCACTCACGCACCCCGCGCAGGCTCGGCTTGCGGCCCGTCAACAGCTCGTATGGTGTCTTCCCGTCCGGCAACAACGTCATCGAGGACCAGTACTTCAGCCAGATCGCATGCATCACCGCTTCACCCCATAAGGATCACGGCAGGCCACTCATGTGCAACATCACCTGCACGTGCTCGCTGACGAGACGGTTCAGCTGCTCCATGACGCCATTGTGCTCCAGAGTGTGGTGGACTGTCAGCTTCACCTCCGTACCTGCATTGCGAAGATGCACCTCGAACGCGCGGCTGGTATACTCGCTGCCGTTGTCGGAGTGCAGGACCTTGATGCAGGCGCCGTGCTGCATGCAGCATCAGGCCTCATACTGAAGATACGTCGAGAAGGTGTCTGACTTCTTCGGAACCAGGTAGAGATTCGTGTGGCACGTATAGTCGTTGGTGAAGGTAATGAAGTACTTCTTCCCAGTAAGAGTGCTGACAGGAGCCGGTCCCCACAGATCGCTGTGCACCTCATCACCAAAAGCCGTTGTGCGATCGCCCTCATGGACATGCGGGATTGATGCACACGATGCCTTTGCGTATGCGCAGGACTCGCAGAAGAAGGGCTGGCTGTCGTCCTTCGTTGTGAGGGACAGGCCAGTGATGAAACCGTTCGTGACCATGTGCTTTGCGGTAGCGGCCAAGATGTGGCCAAGCCACCGATGCAGCTGCTCCAGAGTGATGCGGTTCATCGCCGACAAAGCCACATCCTCGCTGCGCTCCATATCCATGCGATAAGTGCTGTGTGCCGTCCGTGGGACCTTACCAATCGTCTCGCCATCAGGCGATACAATGGTACACACACCATCCGTGAAGGTAAGTGAGAAGCCGAGCTCATCCAGACGACCGACTGATATGAGGGTGTAGTCAATCTCTGGAGCATAGAGGACTTCTGTGAGCTGAAGCTGCGATACATTGGCACCATTCGGGAGGTCGAGAATGACATCGCCCGAGCTGACGGTGTGGAAGCTGGCCTTTGTCGCGGACTCGAAAGGCTTTGGGGGAATCTCTGCGAAGTTCTCGAAGTCCTTGCGGAACAGCGAGAGGTGGCGTGTCACGCCAGAGTCAATGATGGCACCCCGATGGGTATCCTTCGTGGTGTTCAGGACCAGATACGTGGCCTCATCGCTCAATAAACCCTCAGCATCTTCCACGTCCTCACCAGCACCCGCCGCATCCTCATCAGCACCCTCCACACGATCACCGACCGTGTCGCCTGGTTGTCTGTCCTTGTCGTTGGAGGAAACCGAGCCAAAATCGTAATCATCGGAGCTGTCATCTGATCCGTAATCCATCACACTCTCCAGACTGGGCAAGTCATTGGAGTCGGAGCCATCCTCGGACACGCTCTTCAGGCTTGGCATGTCATCCGAGTTGGAGTTGTCCTCCAGAGCGAGCCACGCGCCCTCGTCGTCGGACGTGTTCTCCATTGCCAGCTGTGCCGAACCGCCATCATGGGGAGCCATTGAGGAGCTGCCCATCGTGTGCATGACCTCAGGACAATCGCACTGCAAGTGTTCGCACTTCTGACACTCCCAACAAAGCGGGCCGCGCCCCTGCGAAGGCGCTGTCGAGTCAGGGTTTTGGAAACCACCACACGCTGGATGAAAGTAGCAGCATATGCAACATTGTTGGGCTCGCGCGACACATGCTTCGATGTATCCTTGGTGCGCTCAGCTTTCAGACACTCCCACTCGTCGAGGATGTGACAAATGAGCAGGTCTGGGGTGATAGCAAAGGTGGCCGGATTGGGAGCAGCGCCAGCAGTAGCGAGAGCAGGACTGGCAACAAGAATGTCCTGCATGACCTTAGCAGAAGAAAGGAAGGCTGACGCGTGCATGGCGTAGTGCTTGGGAAGGGCACGAAGAATGGTCGAGATGTAATCATCATCAGAGATATCAACGCTGCACTCGGCCAGTGTCTCCTTCCGGACAGCGAGATCCAAGAAGAATGCCTCCAAGTCACCATCGGAAGGAACGATCATTGACATGAAGAACTGGCGCATGCTCACCTGCACAAAGGCAGTCTTGCATGTGAATTCATTGACGACATATGTCCAGGTCTCCGCAGCCGTCATTGACCTCATCCGGATGACGACAAAGTCAGGAAGCCTCTGGTTGATGAGGTACCGAGCTGTTGCCTCCTCCTCGTCCCAGTCCTGCATCTCCTCAGCCTCCTCGTCTGTCGAAGCCACAATGTCCGCCGGAACCGGCCGGGTAATGGAGCCATCGACATGGCCCCATTTCTTCTTTGTGCATATGGCCTGCTTGAGGCGGACTGTGAAGATGGTCCAATTAGTGCCCTTGGAGTCGAGCTTTGGGACATTTGCGGGAAGGGTGTCGGTGGTAACGGGTTGGGACATAATGGTCAAGAGAAGTCTTTGCGAGTGGATGAACTGTAGATGAAGATTATGAGCAGGTGAGGCTCATAACCTGTACAAGTAAATAGGGGCTCGCGCGTAGGACAAGTCTGATGATGTATTCACCTGTACAAGTAAATACTACATGACTGTAAGTAAACCATATGAATAAACACGGAGAGAAAGACATACAGGGCTCGCGTGTAGGACAAGTCTGATGGCCAGACATTGTCCTGCTCCCCGAGCTTATATATGCGCGAGCCCACACTGTGAAGTACAACACGGAACAGAGATACTTGGATATGGGTCTGAGACATAGGCACTGACAGAATGGCACGCGTGCGTTGTACGTGCACATTGTGCACGGGATCCGGCAGGCCCAGCTTGCCATCACAACACATACGTGTAAAGAAAGGGAAATTCTTCACAATTTCATCTAGTACCGGCAATGCATAGGTTATTGGCAAGATGTCAAAATAGATAGTTAAGCGATGCACCCCAGATATTCTTAGCATAATCAGGTGTCTCGTCATCTGGTCCATCCGCATAAATGTAAAAATCCATGTATTGAACAGGGTTGTTTGATGGCTGCTGCTGCTCTGCATCGACACCGCTGCCTGTCTTCTGAAGCTTCTTCGCGTGCTCGGTGTACTTCTTGATAACCCTAGTGAGCAGCATGTAGCGGTGCGGCATAAAAAAATAAGTGTCCCAGTCAGAAGCAAGTACCGTGACATGATGATGCACCAGTTAATCTTTGACTTAATGCGCTCCGACATGCTCTTGATATCGAGCCGGGACCATTGTGGAAAGAGCCTTTCACTGATACGCTGGTGAACGTGCTCCTTTGTGTCACCAGAATGGTTCTACACCAACCATGTAGGATTGTGACAAAAACAAGAGAGTGATTACTCACATTATTGCCAAAGTAAACAGAAAAATTCTCCAGCTTCTCGAGCTCACCCACAAGCTCCCAGATCTTTGCCAAACCTTTTTCAGACCAGGGCAGGCTCGGGATAGCTGAACTCTGATGGGGCTTCTTCGCCACGTCAGCAGAGCCATCAGTTGCAGCATGAGACGAGGCACGCTTTCAGCCACGCTTGCTTGAACTAGACATTCAGTCAAAATGAGCAAGAAAACTAGGGTAGCAAAGATGGTGAGAGCAAGAAGTAGACACCATATTACTTGGCAGCTTATAAGTTCATGTAGATCATTCAATTTGTGGCAAATGAACTGGATACACAGAATTTGCTGTCTGATCGGCTAGCAGGAACTGTTGCAACATTGTAACAGGTACTATATAGTATGATCTATTGGGCCGTTAGTATGATTTGCGGCAGGCACATGGTGGATCTGGAAGTGCATCAGCATTTCTGCAGTCCCCTGGCCGCATCTGGGAGAGCCTGTTTGCTCTGGTTGCCTGGCAAAGATCCCGATCAGTACCCAATTGATTGGATCTTGTCAGCCCAGTTTGTCCCAGTCACTCATCCTGGGTGGCCAGTTGGCACCAGGCAAACAGGCGGCCCAGCTTGCCAGAAACAATATAGTGATACAAGAACAATGTTTTATTATAAAAATACACATTTTCCATTGGCTGTTCTGCACACGGCTGCGAGACAACTTTACAGCTCACCTCTAAACCAACAATGACATTGCTTCCTTCGACGGACTGCTCCCTCCTCTGCCCGCTCCTCTCCCGCCGCCCCGTTTCCTCCAATAATGCATTGTCAGCTCTGCTGTCTGCTTCCACACATACTGCCGTATGACCGCGAGTGTCATATTGAGCGGCAGTATGACATCATTGCACAGTATCTCCCACACCTCCTCGGCCTTGCGTGCGTGAGGGGAGTGTGAGAGGGAGTGCGTGTCGACTGACGAGCGTGGGGAGGGTGTCGGGTGCGTGGACGAAGCAGCCGCCAGGCAATCCAGCTTATCTTGAACCTAGGCAGGGTAAGGGCCACGGGCGAGCAAGAGGAAAGGAAGGAGACGTACGTGTGCAGTGTCGAGCGTAACGTCATCATCCCAGATGTCCGACATGTTTTCGAAGCACAGTCAAAGCAGGGCCGTTTGGATGTTCATCGATGCTCTGGCAGCATCAATGGTGCTAAGAATCCGTAAGATGTCCCACACATGAGCCCGATCGACTGCAGGAAGGACCTCGGCTTGTAAGCTTGCAAACTCACAAGAACCTGCTAGCAGTGAGCTTAGACTGTGCCCCACAGAACGCCATCAGCCTCCCAACACAAGCAAACTCGCGAAGAAAGAGACGGACGTGTTCAGCAGCTCCGGCAGCGCTTCCTCACCCTCGCCCCGGGCCTTCCATGGCAACAGCACAAAGCTAAGCTTGACGATCGGCACGACAGGCACGTGTCCGCAGAGGAGGTACTTGAGCACCCAGAGCAGGAGCACGTCTTCGAGCGCATGGACGTCGGCCATGGCAGACGCGACGGTGCCGCGGTAGACTGCCGACCAGCCCGCGGGATGCTGCTCGGAGATGATAAGTCGCATCGACGGCAGGAGGACAAGGATGGAGTCCGAGGTGGGCGGGGAGAGCGGGCCGGCGAGAAGCATCTGTGAGGGCGTTGGTGCTGGCGCTGGTGGGTCCTGGTGTAGCGCCCGTCATCATCATGAGAGCAGAGATGGGGAAGAACACACCCCAGTTCCCGACGCAGCACCCGACCCTGTGCCGCCTCCAGGTGTCCTGATGGCACTCCTGGCCCCTAGCCCCTCACCCTTCTCCCTCCTCCCCCCGATCTTCCCCAGCGTCTTGAACCGGCCGATGAACCCACCGCCGCCGCCGCCACCACCGCCACTACTCGGCGCCGCAGGCACATTGCCAGACTCCTTCCCATCCTTTGCGCGTGTCCATCCTGAGAAATCGTCCGCCTCATCCGTCTGAGACAAACTCGGCCTCTGCATGCGCGGCGCAAAGTAATCGCCCTCCTGCTGGTGGTGGTGAGGACCGGCCAGCGAAACTGCGGACTCTGTCGCCGCCCGCCCATGCGCCCTAGGTGTCACGTCGGCCCCGGGCACAGATGGTGAACGCAATATAGGCGACAGCGGCTGGTGGAGTGCAAATTTGGTCGCGACGGGCGGCAGTGCAGGCCGCGGTGTCTCGAGCTCACGGGGTTATGACAGTTCATATTAAAGACGACATCGCATGCGCCTCTGCTGTCTTAGGGTTCATCAATGTTCATCAGCTGCTTCTAATCCATCCGAATCTCTTTATCTCACCATGGCACATGATAACGACAAGGACGGAGACCCTTTCCCATTTCTGTTCCATGCATCCAGCTCCCGCACTCACCTTCGCCTGTTCCTTACTGAGGGTGCAATTCAGCACATTCTCATCTTCCCTGCTCAGCATGGCAGCCGACTGGTGAGCTTTCTTGGTCTTCACAGCACACACGCTACCTTGTATGCTCAGATCAGACCTTGCAGACCGTCACTCTCGACACGTCAACGTCCGGGCCGCAAGCTATGAAAGATCTCAGGGAGATAGGAGTGCTGAGGTGGGAAGGTGATGTGGGTGTCCATGATGGAGAGGCAGGCACAGAAGGCAATGCGGAGAATGCGGGGGATCGAGGGCAGGAAACTACAAGGCGCGTGCCCTTTTTTCAGCACCTAGATGTGTTAATTCATCACAGGCGACCATAGACGTTCCTCGCCTCCTTATCCATACTCACTCCAAACTCCAAAACGGCAGAAACGAGCACTGACAAGTTGGTATCCGAGACCACAATCGCCATCCCCTGAGCCGACCCCTGCAGACCTCCCTCACCGACAGCCACCTGAGGACTTAACCCTGAACCCATTCCATGTAAGCCCTACAAAGAGCGATAGTTCTGTTACAGAACCTGAATCCGAGACTGGCTCTGTGCACTACGTCACTCGCTTTTGGGCTCAAAAATCCATGCCCGCTCTGTCATCAGCTCTTGCGAGGTTCTCGGACATCAAGGACCTTAGCCTTATCGAGCATATCAGTGCTTTCTATGCCACGCGCGGTACCGGAGTTCCTAGGATGCTCCTTTGTGCTGCTATGGCATGTGAGCCAGTTCAGGTACGCTGTTCTTCTAACTTCAAGTTCTTGACACTGTTCTCACTTCGGACGGTTCGTCCCTAGGTATCTGTATCTGAATAGGCTGAAAGGAATCTTTCCTAACCTACCATACACAATATTTACATGCTCCCCCGTAGTGCAAACCGCTTTTTTGTATTTACTCCCCGAAATATTATCTCCAAGCCTGCCCTTGAACGGTGCGCCCTGCTTGTTTATAGCAAGCCCTTGCCGTGCGATGAAAAGGTCGAAGAAAAAAAAAGGCAATTCTCTGTACGAGTTTTCAACCAATAACGTCGCTTGACCTCAGATGTGTGTTCTGAGGACCGATTACGTGCGCGTATATACAAGGCCTGCACAGGCTGCCCTCCCATGCGTGTCCTCCTTCGCCTTTTGCACTCTGCGCTGAGTTCAGAGGTTGGCAGGTGAGAGCGGCCAGGCGTGCAAGGCGGCGTTAAGCTGTAGCGGTAACTGGGGTGGACAGCGAGGATGCGAATACTAGGGAACGGATTAGGGAGGGAAGCCGTGAGCAACAAATCGGTCTATGAGCAGTGACACACGGTTCACGATGTGGCCCGGTAGTACGCGGTGGTACTGGGATGCGACAGTTAACTAGCATAGACCGAACTCCATCAGACTGGGGCGCATGCTAGACAGGACATGCATTTGCGATTTTTCTGGTTTCCAATCAATTGCCTTCGGGAGCGACCCGAGGGACTTCAAACCCGCTGAGGTGGATTTATTCACTGCCGTCAGGATCCGGTGAGATGACGGAGGCAGGCAAGACATCTTTGTGAGTCCCAGGGATGGGATAGTTTGTTTGTGCGAACCGGCCTCATTGAACATGATGGCATGAGTGCAGTATTACCCTGGGATGGTAACGCGGAGCAGGGAACAGCGGTGTACTGTCTAAGTTGGAGCGAGTGGGAGGCATAGGGACGAAGATGAGGCCAGGGTAAGATGCGAGGCGCGCTCAGACTACTTCGTAAATTCATACTACAGTGCAAGTCCTTCTCGCTTGTCGCTTATCACCATCCCTCTGCCTTTCATCTTCTGCCACACTACATCCGCTTTGTCAGGATCACTTTATCATCTCTCGGCTTCTGGAACGGGTGAGTGTCCTTGCTCCTACTAGTTTCTCTTCCAAATTCTCATCCACTTAACAGGACCGAATCAACACTAACTCCTGCGCCTCCACAGCTCTACACTACCTGCTCCTACTCCTGTCCTCACATTCATCTTCAGTTGTCCGCATGGTAGCTTTTCCAACAGCATTCGTCCCCTCCTCCAGCCGTGAGCCCGCCTCTTTCCCCGTGATATGCCAGTGCTCAGAGCGATGCCCGTTCATTAGTCCCCTCTCAGACAGATGCAAACACTTCTCCCGCTAGCAGGTGTCGAGCAGCTCAGGTGCGTTGCACACTTTCCTTTGTTGACGCAGAAACTTACCAAGCACGCTGCTTCTCTGAACCTTGGCCCCTAACATCCGCTCTGCTTCTCGCCTTTGCACGACTCACGTCGCTGCCCATCGCCCGTTCCTTCGCGCCGCATGGACTTCTTTGATATGTCATGGGATCCGCTCCCCGCTCCAGTCCCATTTGCAGGTGGAGGGACACGGCTGCTCACCAAGGCGCTGTACAGGTACAATCACACTCTTTCGTGACATCCGTTAAAAGCTAACAGGGCTACTCCTCTGCGTCTACGACTTTCATATGGCTGCATAGGTGATCAGTTTATAACTTGCCGTCGCAATGAAGTGACAGCCACTCGATGCAAGCAGTACGGCCGGAGTTTGCAGCCCGAGAAAAGTTCTGCACGCTGCTCGAAAACGAAGCGTCAGGTGAACGTGGAGATGACCGACCATTCCCTAGAGATATAAAAAGGGCGGAGGGCTCCTTTCTGCTTCTCTTCTCACACCAGGCTCCTGGGATAGGGCTCCCCCTCCGCACTGGCATGCAGCTCTGTGCAATAAAATATTGAATATATCGCTATTTACCCTCGTTTGCTGCAAGGACCGATCCAAACTCTCCGCGCTGCCTCTCTAACCTGAACATACATCCCTTACTTGACCCGTCTGCCCTGGACCATGCACTCTGTCAAAAACTTCCTTGTTCTCTTTGCTTTCTTTGCTGTTATTCAAGTAGGGGCTGGACACTTTATTCCACGAGACCACAACGGGATGCTGGTCGCTGCAGAGCATCGTCATCACACAGCGACGCATCAATATGGTGCATTCCGTCTCCTTTCTAGCAGCCAGATGCCTCACCATAAGCCAGTAGGCTCCTCCATGAACCCGGGAAACAGAGACGGTGTCATAAAGACACTCGACATCGCTGTCACAGAGGCGTCCACTGTTGCGACAAACCCGGCCGTACCCTCTGTGACCTCAACCGACGCGACGACGCCAACAGCCTCGCTCGACTTCAGTTATATGATGTCTCCAGTCTACACTTGGGGACACACTCTTTTGCAGAAGCTCTTTCCAGCTGAGTAGACTACTTTCCTTGATCATCTTGTCGTTCGCTTACCTCAGTCCTTAGGTGGATTGACCATTTATCGGAGCATTTATCGCTCTGCTCGTCTGCTCCTGCCTGATCAAGTGCGGGCAGTGCCTAGGTATCCTGCCTGATCTGTGCGCTGGTGGGCCGGAACGTGGCAAGATGCTTAGCTCATCTACAGCGCACGGACAGGACGAGCGACCTTTGGGGTGGGGTGATATTCTTTGCTTGTTTAGCTGTTGCAGGCGCAAGTGACGCTGTCGGGGGGTTTCTACATAGTGTACAATGTGGATGGACAGTCGTTATCGGCCTCTGAATGTGTGCTGCTAGTAGATGTACACATAGTATTTTGTGAGGGCACTTTCCCTGCTTTGTCGCATTATGACCTTCGGTGCTGAGATTCGAAAAGTGTGTCACGCTGAGTACCACGGCCTTTGTGCCTGCCGATCTGTGATAGCCAGAGACACGCTCACACGCTCCTATCCAGCAATCCCGTGATTGGGCGGAGGGTTCACTGGCTTATCACTCAACGACCACTATGTCCTCCCCATAGTCTTCGACTAACATGAAGTGCATTGACTTGCTCTGTATGGGCTGTCTTTGAATCTTTATTTCTTGCATTAGATCTGTCCAAAACTCGGATATCGTTGCTGCTGCGGTACACTTGGCGGCTCAGCCAGAGTTCATCGCAACGGTCGCCGCAATGTCGCACGAGGAAGTCCTTTACATGGTCGCTCTTACATATGTTGGGATGAAGGCGAGTATCCTTCAGGATGCGTCTGGTTCATTCGTGGTACAGTCCAATCTGCTTTCTCACCTTCTTTCACATTCTTTCCCCTAGTAGCTGCTGTCCCCGACTGTGCCAAATAACGGCGATCAAACGGGCGCAACTTTCGCCAGGCCTCGGGATGCACCGTCCTAGATGTCCTGTACCCACGCCCACCCTTCATTATGAATTAAATGCGTCTGTTCTTCATGCCGGCCCTTTGAACAGTACTCTGAAGGACGCGGTTATATAAACATGTCCTGTCTGTCTGGTAACATACATTCAATATTACATGTGTGTTCGCGACTCTCTACCAGAGGACTGTCATAGTCACTGGTATGTCCTGTCCGAGTCCCCAGTTCGTATGATTTGGATCGTGGGCCAGCACGCACGTGGCAGTTGCAGCGAGGGCGGCGGCGGTGTGAGGCTGATGTGCGAGATCGCGATGCGGCCTGGCTCGTACACGCTTGCACTTGGCCCGCTCGCAGACGAGGTAGAAACCGGCAATGGACGGCGGGGGCAAGGATGCAGGCGAGTACAGCTTCCAGTGGCGCAGCATAAAAAGTGCGTGCTCTTCACGCCACGACTCTGGGCCACTCGATCTTATCATGCGCCCCGATGTCGGAAGCCATCATCTTCCGGGGGATGTTCCGTTCGAGCTCGTCCGCATGCAGGGGAGTGCAGGGGAGTGTGGTGCAGCATGTGCACGAGTCGGGAGAGTCCAGGAAGCTACGCACCATCCAAGGAGGAGGCCAAGATCTCCAAGGGCGGCCCGCAGTTCATCAGGTTCGCGATGAGCATGCAACTTGAAGAGTGTACGTGCTTTAACTTCCCTACATCAGTACCAGATGTGCTCACAGATAAAGAAGCCGTGCCTGGACTGAACCAAACTTGAACTGGGTATTCCATGAGCCCACGTTTGATCTGCGCATGCAGCGTAGGCATGCCCTGGTTTTCTTCAAAGGGTCTGGTTCGGGTCTATGCACAGGCAACTAAGGCGTGTGGGGCACGAGCGAGAGGTGTTGACGAAGGATTGAGGGGCTGTCCAGGTGGGGGAAGATTCGCCATGCGTGCAGGGGAGGACGACAAGTGCCCAAGTGGATGCCAAGAAGAGGTGAGTGTGTCCGCTTGGGCGCTTCACACCATACCTTGTCCCCGACCCTTCTCCTCGCTCGACGCAATGGGTTTGTCCTCGGCCTGGAGGGTCCAAGAAGCAGAAGTCCTGACCGGTCGGATTCGAAGTAAGAGAGCTCGCCGGCTCACTGAACTGACCACCGCGTCGTGGACGGACGATTCGCGGGCCCTTCAAGTTGTCGTCGGCCAGCCAGTTGTCGGCTGGCTACGAATGAGCGACGGCTCTAGCACTGGCGACGGTCTGCTTACGTCCCCTCTTTCCTCGTTCAACCTTGGGAGCAACTCAGACGGCGGTGGTCTCTCCTTGACAACTCCGTACAATCCCTCACACGGTTGTTGGATCGACTCCGACAGGTGGCCCAGGCTCGCCAACCCGACGCTGGCGCGCCCTGGTATCTTGTCGCTGAAGGAGAAGTACGACCGGATGACGGACCCGTGCGGTGGTCTGGTCAAGAACATTCAATGCCTCGCTGGGATGAAGTGTAAGGAGGAGACACAGGGTGGGCGTGAGCGACGCGGCGCGTGAATGCGCGGCTCTGTGGACTGGGAGGAGGACGTGCTGCACAGCCCGCATTCCGATATGGATGTCACAATGTCGGAGGACGAGAGCGAGAGCGAAAGCGATGACGAGGTCGAGCCCGTCGTGGATGATGGCCACGCGCGGCAAGCGACACCCTCACCGGCATACCTCCCACTCGGGCCTACGCTCCTGCATATGCAGTTCCGGCACGAGCACCTTCTGCCAATTGCGGGCCCACTCAAACCCGCCAGTACCGTCGCAGCCACCCCGCCAGCTGCCGCAACAGGCGTCACATCCGTGCCAACACCGGTGTCGCCTGCTGCCCTGCTCGGCGCCGCATCGGAGCGCTCAAAGACGCTCAAGGCCGCCGCGGCCATACTCGTGAATGAGGTCGTTGAGAGCGCTGTGTGGAGTGAGGCCTGGTGCTGCAACGCCCTCAAGCTCCTCTCCGACTCCAGCGCACGTACGGGTATCTCGCAATGTGATGTCCAACACATCGCGTGCGCACTCAGCGAGCAGGGCACCCTCCCACTCTCGAGCGTCTTCGGCACATGCGACGTGCGACATGCGGCGGGCAGAGCCGCCGATGCTCGCAGTCGGCAAGGGCGACGCACTGCTCCACGTGCTCCCATCTGCGCTTAAATTCTGGCAGAAGCTCGGTCTCGGGCCCCGCGCAGGGCGGAAGGACGTTGTCACATTCATATTTTATGACGAGGCGCTCAAGAGCAGGGTCGACATGGTCGACCAGTGGCTCAAGCGCGTGTCGCAGACGTACGAGGCTGCGAATCTCGGGAGTCACATTCCGGGGAAGTCGAGCCGCTGCCCTCAAGATGGCCTAGTGAAGGTCAAGTTTGAGTCTTTTTGCAAGTTTCTTTGTGCGTTAATAGTCCGACGCGCTGATGATATACGCTCATCGCTTCACAGGCCCATTCGTCTCCGAGCTCCCAGCCATCACCGAGAGCTATGTCTTCTACATCGTGACGCCCTCTTCCCTCATCTCCCTGTCCTTGCCTGTGCTGCGCATCGTCTTCTCCGCTGTCAAACATGCCCAGAAAGCTTACACCGACACTCAGATTCTCTTCCAGTTCCTGCCCTCGCACCTCACCTATGCCACGCACTCCCCGCCCGCCGAAGCTCACGCACTTATGCTCTTCTCCTGCTCTGTCTACGACCGTCTGCACCAACCCACGGACTGCGCTATGGCAAGATGGCTCTTCACCCGCATTACCGTGCACATGCACACGTTCTGCCAGGAGCCCGCATCCACCATCGCACCACCCGCACTCCTTCAGGTGCAGTTTGTGAGGCAGTATCCCGCTCTGACGCTTGACGTGATGGAGCGTCATACACTGCTGCATATCAGTTACCGTTTATGCGGCAGTTGGCTGCTCGCAGCTTGCACAGACGAGTGTGGCCAAGCGCACGACATCGGTGTCTGGACAACGCAGACGGACGCGCTCGAGGCATTTGTTGCGACAACGATTTGGGGCTTCGCTGCAGCCTTTGCGAAGAGCGCGAGCGTGTTTCGCTGCGCATGTCACTGCCTTGGCGTACAATATGTTGTTTGGGGCACTGTACGGACTTGCTCGGGCGGCTTTGCTTGTTATCTTAGTGGCACTATACGGACTTGCTTGGGTGGCTTTGCTTGTTATCTTAGTGAAATAATGGTATTCGGACCTCTCTTCTGCTCGTCCCCGCATGCCCGAAGAGCACTGGCATCAAGACATATTAGACAGTGCCTGTGATCTAAAATGCTATTTCGTGGGCATGGTAGTCTGCATACTTGTTAACGTAGAACTCAGTAAATGCGTCCAGGGACATATGAAATTTGAAGTTCCTTGGAAGATTCCCGCTTCCAAAGACAGGCAGCAGGTGAGCAGCACATAGAACTGAATCCAGGTGCTCAACGCTTTGTACACACTTCCCTCCTCTGGTCTTATCCTTTTTGACCTTCCACATCCTGCTTACCGGATCTGGTGCCCTACCGACACGTGCGAACCGATCTATGAGGACGCAAGGGTATGTGGTGCCCTCGAACTTGAATCGGAAGAATAGGCGGACGCGTCCAATCGTCATTCCTTGCATACCCGGCTGCTCTTCATCCTCGACAAGGAATACACAGTCACGACGTGCCTGTCCGCCATGCCATGATGGGGTGGAGCGAATAATTTCGCGTCGCATTCCTTGAAGTCCCGAATCGTCACTGGGTGCATAAAAGGTGGCGGTTGCAGAATGGAAGACATGAACCCGGCCTACTATGTCAGGATACTCAGCCTCATCCGGTACTCCTTCTTCACCTGGATTGAGTTGGAAGTAAAGAAATCGACGTGCAAGCAGGGGAAGGTCGGGCATGTTGACCTTGTCGGCGAGTTCTTGTAGTTTGCGAGGGTATTTCTCGACTGACTCTGTAAATAAATATTCAATTTCTCACATCCAGGATCAAGACGACCAGTAGGACTTACCCGGACGGTTGGGCAGGGTGACTGTTCCTGTTACGCGCTCACCATCTACAGGGCCCGCTTCATTGTTGCCTCGCTCTGGATCATCAGGGACTGGGTTGGGAATGAGTGTGGGTGGCGGTGCGTGTAGAGGAGGGAGCATGTTCCGCTCTGCAAAATCAGCGCAGGCAGCAGCAAGCTTGTCAAGTCGCTGGTTTATCAGTAGCATCTGGCCAAGAGCCTTATAACAGTTGGATTGTCGCCAGGGCTTCTTGACAGTGGAGATGTGGCGTGACTCGGTAATTGAGGAGCAGAGGCCATTCGGCGCGCCAAATTCAGCAATCAGGTAAGGATAGTGACAGAGCGAGTGTTGTCGTGAAAGCGAGAAATCCTCCCACACTCTGGCTCTATGAAATACCTCTCGATGCTCGTGGAATTCGGCAACCTTTTCACGAAGCAGCACAATGTCGTCATCGCCTATCTCTGAGCGACGCACAATATAGCAGAACTCCATGAATGCTCCCAGGCACTGAACAACCTGGGGCTCGATGAAGTCCGCTATTACAGACAGGTAAACCTTCCCAGAAAAGTCAGCAGCATGTCCCAAGCCTGATTATAGCAGGAGCGCACCTTCATCAAGGCTTTTGAATCGTCTCCAGTCCATTGCTTGAAGCGCCTCCCTTGCAGGAATCGTCGTAACCCTGGAAATGTTGGTGCGGCAGCGATCCTACCCAGAAGTGCAACATGGTTTAGCATTTTGGCATGTATTTCAGCAAGCGGTGTGCACCGCTTGTCAATCTCATCCATAATCACATTTGCACGGTCCTCTCCCTGCTTCTCGACAAGGTAATTGCCAACCCACTCTACCAGGTGATCCTTAAATGTCCCCTTGATGAGCTGGTGCAAGATATCTGAAGCAATGAGCTTGTGGATATCTGCCCGGGGAAAGTCTTGAGTGAATGGCTATAAGCGTATAAGTAATCTGTACAGACAAACACCAGCTGATTGAATAGACATACCACGATGTCATCGTCTATACCAAATTCGGTCCACAAGACGCGAGAAGGATAGGCTTCACAGAGTAAATTGGTCCACTGCCTGGTGCGACATGACTGGTTGTCGCCATCCAAATCTTCGGGTATAGATTGACACCTAATGTGGTAGGAGATGGGCATCAAATCAGGTGGCAAGCGCTGGCAAAATGAGAACACATACCTTGCGCACCAGTTCTGCACAATCCCAGACAGCATAACCTGCTCCGGATAGTCTGCGATGTATGGTCCCAGGTCATAGATGATGCGCCAATAATGGCCATCAGGACAGTGCTTGATGACAGGATCTGTCATAGCGGGCTTGAGCGACTGAAGAATTGTCGTAAGGCTCTGGTGAAAGAGCTGCTTCTTGAACGTTCGGAAGGCAGGGTCCTTGTCATCTTTTCTATCAGCTATTGGGAGACGTGACATGAGTGACCAGCGTTGCGCTAACAATTGAAACCACCCTCACGCTTTGGAATGGCCAGAAACCCTATGGGAATGACAGCGTTGCAGTGGGCACGTCGCGCCGCATTCTGTAAATTTCCGACAGACACGTACAGCGGGTGATACTCCACATGTCCCGTTGCGACAGAAACTGTTGTCTTGTCACTCCCAAGGATCAGCGGCACATACAATGCACCTGTGGTTGCAGGGTTGTCTGCATAAATGCGATCCTAGATGAACAGATGAATTAGATATCAGGTTAGCGGACACTGTGATGAAGAGCACACACGCAATGTCTCCAGGCAAAGTTAACAGAAAAGAAGTTGGTGTACCGACGATGACCAGAGGCGTAGTGCTTATAGGGCGCTGTATCAAACTGATCGGCGAAATCAGGGTTGTCCAGAATGGCCTTCTTGATGCACTCAGCTGGGTTGCGAAAGACCACTTGGTACGAATGGGCCTGCCAATCAGGCGCGTCGTCTGGAATATCACCTGCATATCCTACATTCATGGCCTGCCAACGCACGTCACTCTTAGAGATGGCATCGATCGCGGCATAAAGCTGTTTAGAATCAGAGAATGGGCCGAACGAGTTATACTTGAGCATATTAAATGCCCAAAGCTCCATAAGATAGCTGATGTCACAGGCAGACATCTCAGCTTTGCGATAGAGAAAATCTGCAAGAAGGAACTGAGTTGCATCCTTGAATGGGGAGAAGTCGCCTGGGGCAGTTGTAGTGCGAGGATCCGGGGCGGAGCCAGGAGGAAGGAAGTTGCCTTCTGCGTCGCACTTCTGGCCTATGTTGAGATCAGTAGATTTATATGTGAGACGAAGCACCACACACCGTTCAAATGTGGATGAAATGTGTATACACCACGACCAAGTCCAGTGGCCGGTACCTCAGGATTATCCGGCGGATCGTTATCATCGGAAGCGGACACTGGGCTCGCAGGCGCATCCAACTCCAAGTCTAATTCGCCTCCATCATCATCTTGCACCACCTGAGGCTGGTCTCCGGGCTGTATCTCATTGTCCGAGTCATCAGATGAGATATGGGAGACATAGTTTGCGTGTGAGTGCATGGCACGGATGTGGGTTGTCTTTGCCCTTTGACTCTTGAAAGTCCGGTTACAGCTATTGCGGCCACAGCGAAGACGAGAGAAAATAGTAGCTTCGTTGGGTCCAGGCATAATATGGAGTGAGAATAAGAAACCTGATCAACAACACAGACCCAACCAAGCAGGAGGAGAGCATAGGTCCATCCGCGTCGGAGGTGGCTGGGTGATCTGCAGCGATTATTGGCTGACTTGGCTGAAATTTCAAATGCCAGCTCACCTTTTTTCAGCAAAGAACCGACTCTATCTCCTCAGCCAAGCATCGTCTTCTGCATGCTAGCCAACGATGGCCGACCCAACAGACTCTCCTCCCTGCCCAACTCGTAAGGCTGCACTCATCAACGCTCATCCTGGGCAGCGCTATCATCCCCCTGTCAGACAGACGTCAGAGCAAGTTTGTGCAGAAAAAGAAGACATAGCTTCCAAAAAGGCTGCTGCTGACAAGGCCGTCCAGGCCCAGAATGAGTCCCTGCATAAGCTGGCCATGCTCAACGACAAGCTTACCAGTGAGGATATTATGTACGCTCGTGAGTAATGCCTGAGTGACTGTTCGACCATGCATTCACTCCGTCCTAGGGCAGCACGCAGTGCCCAAGAAGGCTCCCAAGAGCGTAGCTCCGAAGACGACAATGGGCATCTCATCAGCAGCAGCAGGAGCGCAGAGAAAGACCCAGAAGAAAAAGGTCGGTACGGACATTGTGCCACCAGCGACCACGGAGGATCCTCAATCAAGGCCTAAAAAGCAAAAAACTATGGGTGAGTTCAGAGCTGCCTCAGCATGTTCATGCAACGCTGATTCCTTACCTTATGCGAGGCATGGATCCATCTGCCGGTGAGACAGCGGCGTGTGAAGGACTGTTGACTCGGAGTGCCATTGCTGTCGTACCAGACTTACCATCTGGCATTGACAAACCTGTGGACAAACCGGCGGTCTCCGAGTCCCCCAAGGCTGCCATAACAACGAGGCCCACCAAGTCATTGCCAGCTCCAAGACCGGTTCAAGTGGTGGAGATTGCTAGCATGGCCAATGTTCTTGATACCGTGACACCGGTGCGAGCTAGTGACCTAGTGGACAAATGAGTCAACTCACCTCGTTCTTGCAAATAGAACGCTCTGTTAAACCAGACCAGCAATCGACCGGGCGAACAGCAAGAAGGAGGTCCGCCAGAGGTGTGTGCTAGCTGTGAGCGTGTCGACGCTCGTCCAAGATGACTGGCGCGCCATGTAGGGACTGGTCAAATACAGTGAGCGACAGTCCGCCGATCTGCCGCCTCGTCGTCTTCCCCATCGGCGAACATCGCTGGTTAGCAGCGAGAAGGTGAGAATCTACCTTTTCACTCAAGGTCTATTGACGCAAATCTGGCACTAGAATGTTCTTGGATCCAGTGCCACTGTGGAGTCTTTCGCCGTTGGGGAAGGAGACTCTGGTGAGAGTTCTGGATCTGAGTATCAAGCTCCCGAGGGCTTGGGGGCCATGGAATCTTCTGGAGAAGGATCTGTCACAGGTGAGAGCGATTTAGATGGCGCTGACAAGCGGAAAGCGAAGAAAAAGGAACTCGGGAAGCGCAAGGGAAGCAACGAGGGCACATTTCGCCGTGTCGCCAAGAAACCAAAGGTGCGTAGTATGCTGCCTTTTGGAAGCTGGACTTTACACTTATACTTCCCAATGAGCCAAGCCCTGTTCGCGAGGCCATCCAGGCCCTCCAAAAGAATACGTCGTGTGTTTCTCAGTTTATAGATGTAGCTAAACATGGCTCATATTGACAAATGCGCCATGGAACTCCCTTGAAGGCCCAACATGGTCGTGTCAAAGCGCAAAGGTGCTCCTGAACCAGCAACAGAGTGCGTCTCGAGTCAGAGGAAGTGACTGCTCGTCTACTCACCACTTGCGACAGACCTTGTATTGGCTCAAAGCGGACCAAGCCCTCTCTTGTGCAGGGTATGGACCGCGATTGGCTGAAAGAGAACGTCTCGAAGGGTGCAATCAAGAAGAGCCGCACAGCGGCCTCATCCTTCAGAGCTAAAGCGAATGGTCCGACATTTTCCCTCGTCATGTTTATCCATTGCTAGCTCAACTTTGTTGCACACAGGCCTGTCGCTTGCTTCAAAGCGGGTTGCGGAGAAGGGAGACGCTTCCAAGAGCACCCTTGGAGGACTCGAGGATGAAGATCCAGGAGCGACAGCAGCCTCGAGGGAGGCCAAGGGTGATGCGAACAAAGGGAAGGGCAGGAGAACGATTGCTGCGGTGCGTAACTGTTTATTTGCCTCAAATGACCTGACAAGCGTACATTTAGATGGGGCTAAAGGCATCTGTGGCCGTCGACACAGATGCTGCCATCAAGAAGGAAGCAGAAGATAAGCCAGTACAGTTACAGAGTATGGATGACATTCCGTTCCGCAGTGCAGATGAGTACCGAACGTTTGATAACACCTACGTTATTGCTATGCTCGACTGGGCAAGCACTTCCGATGACCCTTTTGGGACGAACAAGCGCCCGCAGATTGACAAGATACTACAGAAGGTCTGGGACGAACTTCTTCCGGACAATCCTCTCAATGTTACCGATTACCCCGCAATCAAGAAAGTCGTACGTTGTCTGCTCTGTTTTATCCGGACCCTTGCCAGTGGTGATGTATTTTGCTGATTTACATAGATCGCCGACCGGTTCAACAACCACCGGAGTACAATCAGCAAAATTGGGCGCAATGTCGTGAAGGAGCATTTGCAAGGGAAGGTCGACAAGGACCCAAAATTTGACGTGTCGGCCTATGCCCGGCGCATGGCTCCACGAATGAAGCCGTTCCTATTCTTATATAAGGATCCGGAGGTAAGTACTGTTCCAGTTCTCTGATTCTGTGCCTCCTTCTCCAGACTCTCACTGAACTGCAGATGCAAACTGGCGCATTCGAAAGCGAGTTTATCTGTACGGTTTTTGCTGCACATCTGAGGCACGTTGCTACATCGTCCTTTGACTTTCATATGGGAAACCCGGTTGGAGCGCTCGCACTCTCCGCTGTTTCGGTCTGTTTCACTGGTTTAGCACTGGCGCTTGATTTACGTTATTCCTTAGGTTGAACGTGCCTTTAAGGAGTATCAGCGCAATGAGGAAGGCATTGCCAACCAGAAGGGCCTTCCGTTCAGATCGAATGAATGGGGCAGCCCTGCGGTTGGCTGGTCCGCCTACGTTCGTAAGTTCAGTGCAGCAAAATGGTCCAAGATCTTAGCAACGACTACCGAGTATATGAAAATTTCGGGTTGTTCAGCTGTGGATATGTTGCAGACACATGTTGACGCATACGAGGAGCGCGCAATGGTGGAGCTTTCTGACAACTCGGAAGGCGACACAGGTAACGAGTTTGCTGATGTAGTCGGATCAGAAGACGAGAGAGAAGGTCTGGATGAGCTAGGTGACGAGGGCAGGCTCGGGGTTGAGAGCAAGGGCTATGAAGCTGTGTCGGATGACGAGGGGAGCATTGCCATGCTGGAGAATGGCCTGAGTGGTGGTGGACTCATGCTCGCTTCAGACGACGAGGGTGGTATGCATGGTGAGGGCAATATGGTCGCATTAGATGATGAGGGTAGTGAGGCTGAGTAGGCAGGCCATCGACGGTTTCAGGACAGGTAAGTCTGTCCAAGCCTCCATGCTCTTACACTGACACCGCATCTAGACTTCATATTAATTACCGACCTCTGTGATTCTCGAACGGCGTAACCCATTCACTGAAGGACGCGCTCCTCAACAAGTGCCGCTGCATAGTCTCGGATCCAGTTCCCGTTCATCGGCAGCTCAACCTGTGCGCTCACTCTAATATGCTCTACAGCTCAACGTGCATGAAACTGTGTTGTCTGTATTTTTCTCTCGGTGCATCCAGATGTATATAAGGCCCCGGAACTGCCCTGCATCTGCTAATAGTAATGAAGGAATGCATCGAGCACATCTCTCATGACTGACTGTCTGGTCTCAGTCTGGCAGGTCTGGCAATACCTGGGAATCGGTAAGCGTCTGAACAGCTCATAACTGTTCCCTCCGTTGCCAGTTACACACCTGGCAGCCAGGTGCGCTGACTGGCCGCCAGGAGTGCTGACTGGCCACCAGGTGCCGGGTTGGCATCGAACAAGCGACTTGTCGCAAGGTCACTATCTGGTGCTACCTGGCAATCTGGTGAGTCTGGGCCAGACGCTACCAGAGCATGCCAGCAATCTGCAAAATTGCTGATGTGCCTTGAAGCCGTTAGCGTCACAAAGGTCACGCCGGGTGACGGTGGAGCGTATCTTCTTCTTCTTTAATCAATGCACTACCCACAACCGGACGCGCTAGCGTCCGGGGGGCCGTACGAATTTACAAAGCGACAGCTCATAGCCAGGGCCGCTATAATAATGGGGAGGGGATGTGGGGCACATATCGTAGGAGGGATGTGCACGACAGGAAGGCGCAAGCGCCCGTGACAAGTACCTAGTAAGGTAAACCAGGCATGGAGGAGGGGTCCACAGGTAGTGGATGTAAGAAGGGGCCATGTAAGAGTACAGGCCTAAGGGGAAGGCCGAGCGGCCTGGTCGGATCAATGTTGCTGCCATCAACACAGTACGTGTTCCCACGATTCTCCGACATTCACAGGTGTGCTGGATTTGAGGGGTGGTGAGAGGGCCCACAAGAGGCGTGG
>MU273810.1:0-26892 GCA_022160365.1 Vararia minispora EC-137
TTTGGATACCATCTGCTGTACCAACACTTACCATGTGATCTAATGCAGAGTTGATCCCTGCTAATGAAGGAGGATAAGCAATAATTAGAAGATGGTGAGAGGACAGTGTGCGAGAGTCTGACAGTATTCGAGACTTATAAGTAGTGGTTAACATGGTATCATGCTCATGTGTGCTAATGCATGCTAATTGGCACATTTCAGCAGGGTGTTAGCTGAATATGACCCACTGGTTAGATGCTCATGGTGTGCTAATGAGCCGGAGTAAAAGGGGGGTAGTGTCTCATAAATGCTAATTGTTCTCACAGCTCACAGACCACTCATTGGTGCTCATTGGTGCTCATGAGTGGTAGTTATTTCTAATTAGCAGGGGGTGGATTTCCTGATGTCCAGTTCCGTGTGATTTTAACCCGGCTTGTCTCTGAGCTATGGTCTTGATTTTCACCTTATATGGCAGCCTACGTCGGGCCACGCATGACTGCAGGGTGACCCTCCTGATTAGGTCGTTTGGCGTGCCTCCCCGCCTTCGTGAGCTTCCTGTTTTAGTTGGACATTCAGCGCCTACGTAGGGCTGCTCTTGAGTGAGAGGTGACCTTCCTGCTTTGGATATTCGGTGCTTACGGAGGGACACGTCTCGCAGCCTCGCGATTCCGAGTCTGACTGAACTTGCTGGGGATCTTTCTGTTCATTTGAATGTATATACCTCAACTCCCGCTGTTGCGCTAGCTGTCCAGGGGTTCATAGTACATCATGATGCTGTTGATCAGTATATGCCGTGCATTGAGGGTGGCAGTATCTGTGTCATCAAACGCGACCTGTCACCGCTCTATCACCACGTGTGCCATAGACAGCGTTGACTTGGATGTTGAGAATTCGTGGCAAGATACAGTCATTCTCGAAATTCTTGAGACTTTGCATGGAATCCGTTGGCCGTCTAGTGATTTGGGGCAACAGTGTCCGCAACACGTAGCTCTAAGCGCCGTAAAAGTTGGACGTGCCGGACATGGCCACCTCGCGCCTGGCCTTGCGCGGCCCAGACCTTTTCTACCTCGCATATGGGCTTGAGAAGGTTCACACGGATGTATCTAATATGTCGTCTGCAACTCTGCGTGCCACAGTAGGGGCTCACGCAGCGCTCAATTTAGCTTGTGGTCAGTCCGACTCTCCCAAGGTTAACAGGAAGCGTCACCGTGACGAAGGAGCCATGCACCTTGAGAAGAGAATTCCGTTTCTCTGATCGGCCCATTCTCTTTGTCAAGTTTTGAAGATTCTTCCGAGCTTCTGTCAAAAGCTCGGCAGTTGACACATGGACCGCGCATAATAGGGGCTGCAGGTCCGGAGAGAGATGTTGAGGGCTCGGCGACTGCTGACTGTGCCATAGTGCAAGCAGAAGTGATATAGTCTTTCTTGATTAACGAGCGACGGAAACTAGATTTATTACGAGTGCGGCGAGCGTGAGCAGCTTGTGCTGTCTCAACACCTTCTTCTTTAATCAAATGGGTAACGTCAGCGGGGCGAAGCCCCGATGACGGCGCCGAAGGCGCCGCCACCGAGACCTACCACCACCTCGTCACGCGCTATATATAGTAAAGTACAGGCGGCAGCATGAAGCCAGGGCCGCACCGAAAAGGAAACCGAGAAAGTAAGGGACCGGGGCGGGACGTATCAGGCCGCGGAAGGGTGCAAGTACCCGTGCTAAGGTACCGTACGAGGCAGACGGAACAGGACGCGGGGGGACGTGTGAGTGCGGGCGAGAGGTCACGCCGTGTTAGTCCGGGAAGAGGAAGATGCCATCGCGGAGGGCACTGGTGGGAGGGGCGTCCTCGAACGTGAACGCCGATGCGAGTCTGAATCTCCTGAAGTTGCCAACCATTTCTGCACTTGCTCGCCAACCAGTCTACCTACACACTTCAAACTTTTTCTGGAGGCAGCCCATAGCAGTAATAACATGCTGATATAGCTACTATACGAAAAAGAGGATGGAAGGAAGAAAAACATTTCACTGTATAATTTGGCGGTGGTGTATAATTTGCCGGTAATAGACTGTACTCGCGTGGGCCTCACGCACAACATAAAAAACGAACGATACGGCGCCGGCGAGCCACACAGTGAACACGCGGGCTGGGTGCGTATTTTCGGACGCGTATCAGCGACAGCAGTATTTAGAGACCAGCCCGATGCACAAAAGTCGTCGCACTTGGGAGGAAGGCCATCCACCAGTTGAACAGCGGCTGGGATGGGGATGGGGACGGCGTGAGCGGTGGGCGCATTACAAATTGGAGGCGTGGCACTGATTGTTGAAGTCGGCACCACACTGGTTGTTGAAGCTGGCGTCGTCGTACAGTACTGTACCGTTGATCAGTGTTGTAAGGGTCAAACTTGACTTTTGACTAAATTGACCCAGTCAGCAGTCACTAGTCACTAGTCACTGATGAGGTCGTGACCGAGTCTTTTTGGGTCGTCAAAGTTGGCTTGTTCTTTAGGCCCGCAATGTCCATTGAGCTCCATTGAACGATACATCAATGAAGGGAAAAGGGTCTCAGCATGTGAGCCCCGTCAAGAGCCCCGTTTTCCTCCTTCACCGGCTCACCCAGTCTCAATTAACCTCGATGGCGCATCTCTCACTGGCACTAGTACTGTCTACCCATACCCCGCGCGGGATCTCCCTCGTGCATCTCGACATGATCTATTACGCTGTTCTCGACGCCAATGGGAGCCCACCGACCCACGAGGACATCTGGCTGTCCTCATGGAACAGGGACCTCCACAGGCCGTTCAATGACTTCCCATGGCGCGTTATCCATCAAGGCTACAAGGTGGGTGCTTATTGGTACATAAGTTCACTGACAGCTTATTCTTACACGCGCGCTACGCCCTCGGGCCTCCATAGTCTCCCCTGCAGGCTTATTGGTAACCTATTTTTGACGGAATTTGATGTTGGTCACTAGCCTGAGAAAACAATGCTCCCCCCCGGCCTTCGCGGACATAACTACATCACCCCAGCAGCTTGGCCATCGTCGTTGACTTGAACCTGTGTAAGCCCATCCGCTTAGTCTCAGCTCAGTCTTATCTCGAAATGCGCATACCCCACGTTCGCACGACCAGCATCATGAAAAGATCTTCGGAGGTGTCAGTTGTGCTTGCCTGCTGGAACTTCAACGACAAAAACGCACATATATCCGCGATCGTCTGGCACACCAAGTGTACGCCCAAGGTACTCGAAGAACGCTTTGCTGAATGCGACGTTGTTCTCGGGGTTGATGTTACCCAAGGATCCCTGTACTCATTGTTTGGGGGCTGAGGAAGTAAGAGTGCCTCAAAGGGCGCTTACTACGGTAAGTAGAAACGCGGGTTCAAACGTGCCCGCAAAGCAGAGGTGCTGCTGGTATTCAAACGAGGTGGCCATGTACGCCTCGGGCGACTTGAATGTTGCGCCGGCGAACTGTTCGGTACAGTTGGTCCGTGCACGAGTCGAAGGGGTCACATTGGAGCATACCTTTTGGAATTCGAGAATGAAAGCCGCGACATCGATCGGCTGCAGTAAAGTGTGTCCACACGCGACGAAGAGGACCATTCTGTTGTAGAACACACCTTGACGTTGGAAATAAGGCTAAGCTTTGGCATGGTGAGGGCGGACGAAGAAATCTAGGAGATGTCCGGCCCTATTAGGCTATGTATTTATGTCTTTCTCCATGCATTGAGAATCACTATGTAAGCCGGCCCCTTGGCTGGCGCGGATCATAAGAGAGCAGGCGATATCCTTATGTAATATGGGCTGTCTGGCGATCAAGAATGTGATCATGGGCCCAAGCGGGTCGGCGGAGTTGAAGGGGTCCGCCGGTCAGTCGCTAGCCAGTGACTGCCGCGGTCTTGGTCACGGTTGCTTCATCGATTCCAGTGACTTTCGTACAGTCCCGTAACCAAATCGTATAGCGATGCTTCAAGATATCGGCCGTTTCGCCGTTCATGGTGAGTACAGTGACGCCGTTTTCTCATGTTAATTGAAACTGGCTACGATGACACCTTCTAAAGTGATACGTACTCGGGCGGCAATTGCAACGCCAGATTGAAAGGCGCCCCGTAATCGACGCGTACCATACACGCATACATCAAGATACACTGACAAGGTTCGAGTTGTTCCCTAAACGATTTGCGAACGCTTCCTGGTGACGATGAATTGCCTTGCAATCGCCTCGATTACCGTCATACCGAGAGCGATGACCTTAAACGTCAGTGAGCGGTGCGGAGCGAGACGTTGCACTCTACAAAACTTGCTCCGGTAAAGATAATGGTTTTGTTCCATGCAAGCTTGTTCCCCAGGAGCGCACCATTTATAGGGCCTCCGATCAATGGGCCGAATGATGAGATAGTAAAGGAAAGGCCGGCACGCATACTAGGCAGAGGTCAGTCAAGAAAAGCATGAGATTGCGTGAAAGTGTACCCAGCCTCAGCGGGTGACTTGGTAAAGCTGAGGGCCGCGGACGCAATGGTAACGAACACTGACGATATTGAGGGTATAGCATGAGACAGTCAGCTGTAGGACTCACACGTTCCAGTGAAAAATCCAGACAAGAGCGCATAGATCGTGATCCCAGCAACAGTCGTGATCCCGAACAAGCCGAAGACGACCGCAGCGTAGCACACCCCGGAGAGTATTACCGAGTTGAAAATCCCGAGCGTAGGGGCGTAGACGCCCGACGCTATCCGGCCGACGATCGCTCCGACACCAAGGATTGCAAGCTATATGCAGAGTGAAAAACAATACCCAAGGGGTTCCAAAAAACCTTACTGTGTAAAATGCAAACGTGTCATCAGTGCCGTGAGTGGTAGCATACAGCTGGGTGTAGAAATCTAGGAAGATATTAGCACAGGATGGAAGGGGAATCCAGGTAGGATACAAGGATAGAAATTTCCCAGAAGACCAAGAAACGCCCTTTAAATCACCGCATCCTATCAGCGGTGTGACTACGTGTTGATAGAGAAAGTTACCCGATGTTCGTTAGAATAAATGGTATGTCAAGGAAAAGCGACCAGAAACTAATTGTGGCTACGCCGTCAATGGGTGAGACGACGGATGAATCCCGTGAAGAATACCGCCGAGGATATATGCAAATGTTTGCCATAACAAGTAACCCGAGGACAGTGAAGGCGGATGCACGGACTGTCCAGGCAAAGCTGACGCCATTTACCAGCATTTGGTTCACCATGATGGGATAGATGATCCCGCCGAGCGAGATACCTGTGGATGTAATTAGAGAATTCCTCCAGGAAGAGGGGAAATGGGATTAAGGACCGGCGAATGTTATTCCAATGGCGAAAGGACGGTGCTTAAGCCAGTGCTGCGACTGAGCGGCAATAGTTGGAACATAAATGAGACCGCCTCCGATGCCCATACCAATACCTTGGGTAAGCAGGAGCTGGTAATAATGGTGTATATTCACGATAGACACCATGAAGAGCCTGCAATAATTCAATTGCCGCAAGGCGCCAGGTTGGAAGACAAGGCACGCACGAGAAAACAAATATAACTGAGCCAATGAAGATCATATGGCGGATGTACCCTCTGTCGACTAGCGGGCCTGTGTATATTCCCGAAACCATGGTAAGGAATATTTGTATGGAGCCAATCCAGCTAATGCTTGAAGCCGAGGCCACGCCCTCTCGGACGTAACGGTCTTGATAGACACCGAATGCGTTTCCATAACCGTATGTCGCTGTCATAGCGCAGATTCTGTGTGCAGATCGGAAGGCCAGTCAAAGCAAACACTTCAGCGACAATATAGCGTGCATACCCTCCGATGAGCGTAAGCCAGGCCTGGCGTCCGCCGTCGTACCGCAGCGAAGATTCCAAAGCGACAACATCCGAAAAACTCGCATTTTGTATCTCGCCTTTCAACTCCGGATCGGGTAGCTGAGGATTTTGAATAATAGTTTTTGGCTCAGGAACATAGGCGATGACCGGAACACTTGGAGTAGCCGATAAGATGTCCCCAGGGGAGTTGCTTCGTGCCATAGCAACTACCAGTCAGGAGAAAGGCGAGAGCGGCCCTTGAAGTAGCATCTGGACTCGAAGCAGGGCTCCGTGCTCTTAATAGCATGGCGCTGGCGTGCTAGCGGGAGAGCCGCTTGCCGTACTCCGCGTGCATAGTCAGCCGACGAGCTCATCAATGAAAGAAGCCTTTAACGAACTGCCCCATTGCCATCGCCGGATTGGGACTGCGGCACCATGACCCGGCGCGCGACATCACGTCACCCCTAGGATCACGATTAGGATAAGATGAAATCATGATGAGAATGGAGGAAGCGCAAGCTGTTTGTCTCGCACCGGCGCACCTGTTTGTACCCGTAGGAAGATAACAGTATGCGATTGGGCCTCTGCAAGCGAGGACGATCAGAAAGAGGGCCAAGTTCCGAGTCAAAGCATACCGTGCAACTGTTCCACCAAACCTTAAGATATCTGAGTAACTTAGTGAGGACCTTTCGCTAACTAGGACGGGATAACTTTCAAGTTATTGGTCGCCCCACTGTCAGCGAGCTTCTCCAAGTCGGTGGAAGCACGGCCACCTATTTAATTCCCATGCCAGAAATCAAGACGCCTCTACTTCAAGCTGCCAGCGGGGTCCAGTCTCCCCTGCAGACTGATCGGTGACCTCTTTTTACGGGAATTTGGTGTCGGTCGCCAGAAGCGAGGCCTGAAACAGCCCTCCCAAGGGTTTACCGAGTCCAAGGATGGCATTGACCACTCAAGGGGAGCCGTTCGCAGTTTTCGCACTAGTAGAGACGTTTCCTTATCCCACCCGCTCGGCTCGCCGTCACCCGCTCTGCCCACACTGGTCTTGTTCTTTGCCTTCCCATCCGCCGCCATCTGATATATCCCTTACTCAGATCCCACAATCCGTGTCACTTTTTCTCATAGGCACCCTGGGACCACTGGCACGCCGCCTTTCATTCATTTTCCCACGCCTGTAAGGAAATTAATCGTGGCCTGTCTCAGAACTCTGAATACCCACTAAAACTCCTCTTCTCGCCACCCAATCAACAGTCGAAACGGGGTCACAGATCTCAACCACGCGGGACCATGTATTGAGCACAAGGGTGCGGGGGAGGGCAAGGCGGCTTAGACGGAGGTTGGTCATGGCAACGTCGAGGTGCAGGCGTTGATGCATCATAGAATGCCAACGGTGCAGAGCGATAGCGTCAATGATGGTCTTCCCCTGAATCACACGCTCACATCGTAGAATCCGAGTCCATATCAGCCTAGCAGACTCAGCAACAGTGCCGGGACTTGTCAGTCCGGCGTTCCGTTCACTGACGGAAACAGGATTAGGCCGCACCCGAGAATCATACCCAGAGACAGGGGGAGGAAGGGATGCGCGGACACAGGAAATCGGACACTGCCTTCCAGATGATCTCCTGGCCAGGGGCAGTGCATTCAGTAAGGATGTGCGCCCAGGACTCTTCTTCGGAGCACGAGTGACATTCCGCGCGGCGTTCATTGTCGGAATGCGCTGGATGTTCACTGACAAACCTTCGAGCTTCGAGCGTCAAGCTTCAGCTTCAGCTTCATCAGCGGGGTCCCGCCCCGCTGACGTTTTATACTTGATTAAGGAAGAAGAGCATCAAGTTTCAAGCATCAAGTGCCAAGTGTGCGATTTTGTTGACAGGCTCGTGCCTCTGTAAACCTATGTATATGCTACATGAAAAGGAGACATCGCCGAAACTCCAAATCTGAAGCGTGTCTATCGTGATCCCTGTCACGGTATCTGAATTACAGTACTATTAGTATTATAATCGTTCTCGAAATTCTTCAGACAGCGCGCCAAATTTTGTGCGGGGCCTCACTTTCTTATTGCCGGATAAATGGCGATAGCCAAACTAGGCGAGGACCCTGGATCACGGGCGTGGGCTCGATGTCAAGCTGTCCCGGCCCGGCTGGGCTGCCAACTGCATATCTTCGCTTACGCTCATGTCCGACTCCTTCAGCTTCAGCCTCCGCCTCAATCCTCTCTTCTTGACTAGGGGTATATTCTAGCCTGCGCGCGAATAGGCTCCTTTCTGACTGCTAGTGTATCTGACGGACTAGCTACTGGCTTGTAGTTTGGTGCATCACGTGCCGTCCCGTGGCCCGCTTTACTCAGGCATAACCATAAGAAGACCATATCTCCTGGCCCTGTAGTTCCGTACCGGCGCTTTCCCCGGGACTTGAAGTAAACACCTACGTCCTTGCTCGCTAATGCCGTCAACTACGTCTCCAGAGCGCCAGGAGGTTCCTAGGATGATGCACATGGAGGACAGGCTTTACAACCCTAGCGAAGATGACAAGATCTTCCTGAAGTCGTTAACTGGTATCAAGGATGAAGACAAGCTCGAAAAGCACGTTATTAGCATCCAGCAAGAAGCACTCAAGGTATGTTTGCCTATGTTTTCGGTCAAGCAAGCGGCTTGATTGGGCTGCCAGGTGTACCCTTATCCATGCATTATCTTCTACGACTTCATTAAGTACGCTCTTAATTTTGTTACTATTCCATTCAGCTCATGCCAAGCTGAGACCATACATGGCTCGCATACCAGCATACCCTGATGTGCTTCATTCTGGACGTGCTTGCAAAGGCGCAGTGTTGGTGGACCTCGGCTGCGGCTGTACGTTCATGTCAGCATATCGTGCGCGCCCCTTTGACTATCTTCAATCAGTTGGTAACAACATCCGCAAGGCTGTCCTCGATGGCTGGCCAGTGGAAAACTGCGTTGCGACAGACCTCCGTGCAGGTATGCTTCCGTTCTTTTCCTTAACTTCATCTACTTATTCATGAGACACGCGTCAGTATTTTGGGAATACGGACATAAGCTCTTTCGATCGACCCCGGAGACCTTTCCGGCGTCTTTCATCCAAGGCAGTATCCTCGATCCTACCATCATTGCCGAGCACCCGCCTTTATCCATAGGCTCCGATCCTCCGACACAGCGGCCTTCGGACCTCCGCTCCTTGACATCCCTCAACCATCTTCGAGGACATGTCTTCATATGCTTTGCCGGTTACTTCTTTCATCTCTTCACGTACGACGATCAAGCGCGGCTTGCTCGCGCACTCGCAGGCCTCCTGTCTCCCGTACGGGGTGCGACGATCCTTGGATTACAAGTGAGCACCGGGAAGCGCGAGCCCTGGTCCCTCACGTTAGGCTATGCCCTGATGTCTCACAGCGTGGAGAGCTGGGAAGAAATGTGGAAAGAAGCCTTTCGCGGTTGCGAGATCCATGTGGTAACAAATATGCGCCCGCGCCAAGGTAATCTTACTGTCTACGGCCTGAATTCCAGGGAGCGAGGGGAGACGTACTACATTATGGAGTGGTTAGTCACCCGTCGCTGAAAGCCCTTTGACCCTCGGGCAGCCCTACCTACGTATTGCACCAGACTGTACGCAGTTATCTGACTTGATGTGCGGCACCATACTAACTCGTACCCCTATACTGCCTGTGGTGTATGACGGGATAGTAGAGGTAGGGATCTAGTATGACAACAAGCGCTCCTTCGCCACGAAGGGAAGCTCCGTCAAAGAGAATGATTTGCGCGGTTTCTCTATTCAAGAGGCAGGTGGAGGCTTTGAGGATTAGCTTCTCGATTCCATTCGTTGATTCCGAGCCGCTTGTGTTTCGCTGTCGTCCTATAAAATACTCTCCGTCTTTGTGCCATGGACAAGCTGAAAGCGATAGGGCAACCAATATGACCTTACGAACCATTTGCAAACAAGCGTATCATTGCCGAAAACTGACTAACAGGCATTTTCTCTCTATGTCAGGAATGACCCTTCTCGCCCTGGCGAACATCTCAACGTCTACTTGGGAACATCGTCTGCGACCACGCTGGCAACCTCCTGATTGTTGCTGCTGTCATACTCTGCTCGTGCTTTTGACAGTTCTTCAAGTTGCTTCACTCCCCAGACGGAAAGACGGCTACAGGACTGCCTACTCTCATATGAACGCAATAAGCTACGCAAAAACTGGTTCCGCTCATTTCGTCTTTATAGCTTTCATTTATACGTCTTCCCGCTGACGAATCGCACCAAGCTTCAAGCCTCGAGTTTCACCGCGGACGCCCAGCCTCTCGCCAACAGTCTCTCCGGATATTCATCCGCCCTGTATCATAGACAGAAACCTGCGTCTACAACTTTTGTGGTACGAAGTGTTCTCATCGTTCGAACGTGGGCGCAAGCTGCACGACTAACCATGACAGAAGTATACAGATTAGCGATCGTCGGATATGTCGCTTGTCCTTGAAGTCAGGCGTTCGACAGGAAGATAGTCGCACGAGGCAGAATTTGCCTCCATGCGTGGAATAGACCTCGTTACAAGATACCGTGCATGCTGTCATACGGTTGCTACATCTAACTATGTAGATGCGGATTTGCAAACGCTCGCAATTAATAGCGAAGACAAATCTGTGTGTTGATGTCGGTTCCCATTCTTCTTGTCACCCTCCAACAAGGGCGACAACGCATGGAGGAGCCGAGACTCGCCGCAAGAGCCTTCCATTTGACGTTGGTGACGGTGACTGCGGAGGGCGAGTGCAATGACGAGGGATACAAAGCACCAGCATCTGACTCTCATCATCATGCACTTCTCTACTTTCCTCTCGACCCTCCTCGCTACCTCCTCTTTCATAGAGCTCTACCAGGAGCTCCTGAACACGACGAACACCCTGCTCCCTGACGAGTTGCTCGGTGTCTTCTGTGCACCAAAAAGTGCTACCGGGGCGAGTGCTCCACCGAGGGTAGCCGACGTATACTGCGACGGCATTATATAATAAGTCCAAGGAAGACTTTTAGGGCAGTCAGGCTAACAGAGCTTTACAGGTTAATGCGGGAATCCCGACGGACCCCTTAGCTGCGTATTTACATCGATTAAAAAAAAGAATCCCGACAGATTCGCTCGGGTTGCTTCAACGTCACTTCTGTGTAGTCACGCGCCTGTCACTGCCGAAGTCCCTTGTGGTGTTCCTAGAAACGCCGAAATCCTGTATGCAGATTCATCGAGCAACAAAGACCCACAAGCATATGTCGGAAAACTAGAATTGTGATTATAATGATCGTAATTGTCAATCAGCCGATTATAATGGCATTTTAATTGCCCACAGCCGATAATTACGAGTGTTATAACCGATGATTCCTGAGAGATTTTACCGCTTTCAGGCCGATTTTTTCCGCTTATAACCGCCATTATAATAAAAATTATTGATTACAGTGGGAATTACAATGTCAATCCCAGTTTTCCGACATATATGATACATTATAGAGGGCAGAAAGTATCTATCATACATGAAAACATCATAGCCTACTGAATTAATGTACAATGCTTAGAGGGATCATTGCCAGTATTGAGCCGGACTGTATCTGTTCTTGGAGTCTTCGCTTCAATCCGTCCAGTCACCTGCCACAATGAATCGTACGGGTCAAAGCTCCTTCTTCGCCTTCGCGGCCGCCGCCCCCGCATCGCGCGCCTTCTCGTTCGCATATGTGTGTGCATAACCCGCCGCCCCACTGGCATAATCGGCGGCGTCGTATGCTTTTCCGGTCAGGATGGAGATGATCTGATGGAGCTTCTCCTCGGCGATGTGCCTACCCTCAGCGAGGAGGTTCATAACGCGATCGTAGAGTGCGTCCGACCGGTGCCGCGCCTGGACCCAGCGGATGCGTGTCTCCTCTGCGGTGATTATCAGTGTTGAGAGTGGATGTAGAGAACCTTGAAAAAACACATACGGAGGAGACCAGGTCGTGAGGTCGGTAAAGCCTCCTCAGGAATACCATGCTCGCGGAGGTACGCGCGGAGTCGGGCATCGGGCCAAACGAGATAGTCAGCCGTCCGTTCGGAGGCATCGTTGTAACGAGCGCTTATCGTCTTCTCGAGCTCCGCGCGTGTCATCTTGTCTGCTTTCTCTTGCGACACGATATCGTGCTCGACGAGCCAGCCACGGATGTCTGCATCGCGCCAGGAGGACCATATTGTGTCCTGCGCGGCGAGATAGTTATCCGCGACGAGTCGCTCAAGCTTCTCACGGGTAATCTGAGCGTCCGACTTGATGATATTGCGTGAGATCAGCCACGCGCGAAGGTCAGACTCGGTCCAGGTGTTCCAGACCTGTGGTTGTGCGGTGCAAACGTCAGTTGTGGCGCATCGCAGATGATGCCTTAAGCCTACATATTGGGTGACGTCATAGTAATAGGCCCTCATGCGTTGGACAAGAGTAGCGCGCGGTGGCGGGTCGCGATTGAAGGGAGGAATGTTGTGCTGGTAAAGCCACTCGTTCTGTAACGGATGAGCCACCGTGTCTTGTGGGTTAAAGACTGTGCTTACGATGAAAGAGTCAGACCAAAACTCGTAGACAGGGTCGACGGCGGAATGATAGTAGTCTTGGAACTTTTTGATCATTTGTTCGCGCGTGAGCTCTTCCTTACTCTTCAGAAGGCCCTTGTCGACAAGGTATGCGCGCAGCTCGGAGTCGTCCCACGAGGAGTAGACCCAGTCGCGATCCTCCATCGCCTTCCGGCCGAACTACCCAACCCGAGTCCTCTCGTAAGCCGTGCAGGGGGTAAATGGGAAAGAACGGCGCGTACGTCCTGGGTCGTCTGGGCTACGTATGCAGTGGTAGAGCCCATCGTACGCAGTATTTCACGGTACTTCTGCCTCGCGAGCTGCTCCAGCTGCTCACGAGGGCCGTTTGGTTCGATGACGCCCTGGTCAAGCAGGTACTGGCGTAGCTTGCTGTCGTCCCAGGTCTTAACAGCATGGTCGAAAGCAAACTGTGCCTGTTCACGACCGGACTGGAATACTTGTTGGCCGAAATTATATGCGTCCTGGCTGTACTGAGACGCGGTGTCATATGCGTCGCCGGCGCTAGATGATGCTGAGTCATATGCATCAGAGGCAGCGTCCTGCGCGGTATTCCAGTGCTTCTTGACGAGCTCTTGGAGGAACTTGTGCGTGGGAGGGTCGATAGTGGCGGGGAGTGGAACATTGCGAGCTTTAAGCCATGCAGCGAGCCGCTCGGAACCCCAATCCTGGTAAGCAGGCGTATTGGAACCGAACCAAGACGCTTGAGCGCCGAGGACGAAGAGGAGGAGGACCGGGGCGAGCTTCATGATGCGTCGTGGGGTCGTAAAAAGCGCAGGGCGACATAAAAGAAGGAAGGCTATATAGGATGGGTCTCATCTATGACAAGGATGACGTTGGAATGGAGTGAAGCCAAGCAGCTCAGGTCAAAACGTGTCCGATCGTGGCGCTGCGCCTGCGCAAAGACGAGCAGTGACGTCACGCGTCGCGCGTAGCCCACGTGGCGGTCTGCGCATGTCCAGAACGTTCGGCTGTTTTCATCCTCCTTCCTCGCCCTTCGCGCGTACACCACGCCATGACGCTGCCATATATCAACTTCCTGTTCGCGGCCCCATTGTTATCATCAAACCACCTTCCCATCTCCGATCACTATGTTTGGCTACAGTCCCCACAGCAGCTACGCTAGCGCTAATCCTTACTCTACCGGCTACGGCTATGGCTACCCTACTGGCTACGGCCCCTACGCCGACCCCTATGAGGCCCAGCTGCGGCGCGAGACTCTCGCGCGCCAACGCGCGCTCGCCGAGCAGCGTGCGCGTGCTCTCGCGGAAGAGCGCCTTCGGCAGCAGCAGCAGCGCACCCGCCGACCCAGTCGCGCCATGTACTCTTACTATGACCCAGCCGACGACGAGATGTTTGACCTGGATCCGTACGCACAACGCAGACGCGAGCTCGAGCAGGCGCAGCGCTTGCGCGAGATGTACTCACGGGCTGCACGGGGTGATCACGATGACGAGGTGTGCTCTTTGCTGCGTTGACTGCTCGGACTGTGGATTGACAGGCTTGCTTTAGTTGGAAACCAACGAGGGCAAGGGAGCGCAGCGCGAGGAGCCCGTGCGTCCCATGAATAGCCACGCCTTACACGCCCATCAACGGCCCCACCAACAAACACAGCATCAGAGTATACCCGTTCACGTCCGCACCCCATCGCCGTCCTCAACACATTGCCCCAACGCCAAGCCACCGTCGCCCGCACCTTTTCCCAGCCCACATCCGTCCTCGATCCCGCGCACCCCTTCACCCACCTCTTCCTCGCCTCAGTTCCCGTCTCAGTCTCACCAGTCCGCCGAGTCTCGGCCTGCCCCGTCTCAACAACCCACTCAGCTTGAGGCTGCCATTTCCATCGTGCCTACCCGAGCCGCGCACACCGCCGCATCGACGATTCAGCGCGGATGGCGCAAACATCACGCTCTTACGCGCCTCGCAGACATTCGTACGCGCTTTGCTGAACTCGGTAAATCCTTCGAGCCGCCGGAGGTCCTTGAGTATACGCTGAAGGACATGCGTGCGATCGAGGGTGGCAGAGAGGAGATCGCGTCCATACGGGCGGAGTGCGTGCCGTACGTGGCGTTCGCGCGGAAGCCGCGGAATAGTGACGAGGAGAGCGAGGGGGAGGGCGAAGTCGAGGGCGATCAGGAAAAGGTGCCCCAGCTTGCCTATACGAAGGCGACTTTCGCAGTGCACTCGCTCAGCGAGCAGTATATGCGCCTCCTGAACGACCTCGACGCTGTGTCGAGCTGGGGCGATCGCGAGGTCCGATATCGACGGAGGGCACTGGCGAGGGAGATCGAGGAAGAGGCAGGGAGGTTGGAGGAATGGTGGAAGGAGGTCTGGCGGGCGGGGGGAAAGGAGGCAGAGGCGCGGAGTGCATAGATGGTTCGTCCCGTGGACTCCCTCGCTCGATTGGTTTTTACATTTATCTCAGTAGTGTGTACGATTGGCAGGCAGTCCTATACAAGCACTTATCGCCCTGCACCGTGTCGCAACATTGGGCTCACCTATCGTCCACTTTGCTCTCTTTAGCTCTACTCGTGCTCTAATGCTCTTGCAGTCCTCGCTGGCCAAGTAGTCTTCTCCATCTTGTGCGATATCTATCTCGACGAGGAGATCTCCGCGGATCCGAAAGTCCTTGACCCACGGTGCTTCTCAAACATTCGAGACGTGGCGAAGAAGGCGAATTTCAACTCGTCGTAGTCCCCGTAAGTTCCTGACGTTCGGTCATGGTCGCAAGGCTTGGTTCATACCGTCGCCTTTTCAAGAAGATGTTGTTTTAATGACTTGATGACCAGCCCGGGAAGATATTTCGCGGCCAGCGGACTGAAACGATGCTTCCACGCATTGTCTTCAACTACGGCGTCAAGTTCGAGGATGGTGCGGAATTCCACCAGTCCGTTACATTGCGTCGGCCTGCGCCTCGATCAGGAAGTACAGTGTATGCTTGTCTTAACACGTTTGGTTGTATTCCATGCCATTTCTAGGGCTGCCTCTGCGCATCGTATTAGGCCAGGTTTTCGGTGTGGATGGCCGTCGGAGTCGTGGTTTCGGAGTGCGTTCGCTCAGGTACGGGCTTCGCCGGCTCATTCAAATGCAGAAGGTAGCAAGCTTGAGCGGAAGCGCGGCGTCTTTTCATAAAACATGCAAGGGTTTGTAGAGTCTGGAGTCGATCAACAAGGTTGCATTCTGTTGTTGGGACTAGCACTCAGATGGACGATCTCTATAGGCCTGCCCCTACCCTCCCTCTCGCACGCGCGCTACGCCCTCCGGGCTTGGCGGACATCACTTAAGCAACTCGGCCATCGTCGTCGACTTGAACCTATGTAGGTCCATTCATTCAGTCTCAGCTCGGCCTTTGTCCCAAAGAAGTCCATACCCGATGTTAGCCCGACCCGCGTCATTGAAAGATCTTCAAGAGTGTCAGTTGTGCTTGCCTGCGGAGGCTTCAACGGGCACAAACGCACACGTATCCGCGATCGTCTGGCACACCAAGTGTACGCCCAAGGTACTCGAAGAACGCTTTGCTGAATGCGATGTTGTTCTCTGGGTTTATATTGCCCAAGGATCCCTTTTCTCGTGCGGTAAATGAGAAGGTAAGTGTGTCTTAAAGGTAGCTCACGACGGTAAGAAGGAACGCAGGCTCAAACGTGCCCGCAAAGCAGAGGTGCTGCTGGTATTCGAACGAGGTGGCCATGTGCGATTCGGGCTTCTTGAGCAGTGCGCCCGCGAACTGTTCGGTACCTTTAGTTCACGCTCCAGTTGACGGGAGCTGCATCGGAGCATACCTTTTGGAACTCGAGGACGAATGCCCCGACATCAGTCGGCTGCAGAGTGGAAGGTCCCCATACGGCAGAAAGAGCTATCATCTGTTGGGGAACTCACCTTGACGTTGGAAATAAGGCTGAGCTTTGGCATGGTGAGGGAGGGATGCGAGATGTCTGGGCGCTGGGCGCTGAACTGTCACCCAGCCATGTATTTATGTCTTCATGCTTTGAGAATCACTCAGCCAGTCCCGTGGCTATAGCGGATCATCAGAAAGCCGGAAATATCCCAGTATAGTGGGAATTGTATGGCGATAGGGAGTGCGATTACAGGCTGGAGCAGCCGGCGACGTTGACGACTCGGAGTGACGGCCGCAGCCTCTTCGTCGACGCGATGGTTTCGCGCAATCTCGTGGCCTAGAGTGGCAGAGCTTCGAGATGTCGACCCTTTCATTGTTCATAGCGACTACGCTAATTTATCGAATTTGATACCATCTAACGAAACTGGTTATGACGATGCCTTCTACGATAATGCGTATTTAGGCGGCACTGGCAGCCGCAGCACCAAATCGAAAATTATTCCGTTGTCAACGTGTCGAATATCATGCGTATATCAAGGTACATTCACAAAGTTCAAGCCATGTTCTAAACAATTTGCGAACGCTTCCTGGTGACGATGAATTGCCTTGCGATTGCCTCGGTTAAAGTCATACTGAAAGCGATTATCTTCAAACGTCAGTAAGTGGTGTAGGGAAATATAGTATGTTCTACCAAGCTTACCCCGGTAAAGATAATGGTCTTGCTCCATGCAAGATTATCCCCTAGGAGCGCACCATTGATAGGACCTCCGATCAATGGACCGAACGATGAGATAGTAAAAGAGAGGCCGGCACGAATGCTGGGCGGAGGTCTGTTACTAAGGCAAGCATGAAAAGATGTAAAAGCTTACCCAGCCTCTGCTGGCGACTTGGTGAAGCTAAGAGCTGCGGATGCAATGGTGACAAACACTACGGTTATTGAGAATTCAGCTTAGGTCAATCAGCTGGAGAGCTTACGCGCTCCCGTGAAAAATCCGGACAAGAGTGCATAGATTGTGATCCCGGCGACAGTCGTGACCCCGAACAAGCTGAATATAACCGCAGTATAACACACCCCAGAGAGTATCACCGAGTTGAAAATTCCGAACGTGGGGGCGCAGACGCCCGACACTACTCGGCCGACAATCGCTCCGGCACCAAGGATCGCGAGCTATATGCAGGATCGAGAAATGTCCAAGGGGCTCCGAAAGGTCTTACCGTGTAAAATGCAAACGTGTCGTCAGTACCATGGGTCGTAGCGTATAATTGAGTGTAGAAATCTAGGAAAATGTTAGCACAAGGCGGAGGGACTCGGAAATTACAGATAGGATACAAGGATAGAAATTGCCCAGAAGACCAAGAAACGCCCTGTAAATCACCGCATCCTATCAGAAGTGTGACTATGCACTGGCAGCGGAATTTACCCGATGTTCGTTAGAATGAATGGCAAATCAAGGAAAAGCGACCAGAAGCTACGTGCGGCTACGCTGTCAGCGGGCGAGACGTTGGACAAGCCCTGTGGGGAATTCCACCGAGGGGATATGCAGATGTTTGCGACAACAAGTAACCCGAGAACTGTGAACGCTGATGCACGGACTGTCCAGGCGAAGCTGACGCCATTTACCAGCATTTGGTTCACCATGATGGGATAGACGATTCCGCCGAGCGAGATACCTATGGGTGTAATTAGCAAAGTCCATCAAGAAGACGGAAAGAGGGACTAAGAACCGGCGAATATTAGACCAATAGCGAAAGGACGGTGCTTAAGCCAATGCTGCGACTGAGCGGCAATAGTTGGAACATAAATGAGACCGCCTCCGATGCCCATACCAATACCTTGGGTAAGCAGGAGCTGGTAATAACGGTGTATATTCACGATAGACACCATGAAGAGGCTACAATATTTCAATTGCCGCAAGGCGCCAGGTTGGAAGACAAGGCACGCACGAGAAAACAAATATAACTGAGCCAATGAAGATCATAGGGCGGATGTACCCTCTGTCGACTAGCGGGCCTGTGTATATGCCCGAAACCATGGTAAGGAATATTTGTATGGAGCCAATCCAGCTAATGCTTGAAGCCGAGGCCACGCCCTCTCGGACGTAACGGTCTTGATAGACACCGAATGCGTTTCCATAACCGTATGTCGCTGTCATAGCGCAGATTCTGTGTGCAGATCGGAAGGCAAACACTTCAGCGACAATATAGCGTGCATACCCTCCGATGAGCGTAAGCCAGGCCTGGCGTCCGCCATCGTACCGCGGCAGGGACTCCAAAGCGACAACATCCGAAAAACCCACACTTTTCAGCTCGCTTTTCGGTTCCGAGTCGGGTAGCTGGAAGTTTTGACTAGTCGTACTTGGCTCAGAAATGTGAGGGATGACGGGAACGCTCGAAGTAGCGGATGAAAGGCCCTCAGCAGAATTGCTTCGCACCATAGTAGCCACAACCTAGGGGGGCGAGGACAGCATTCGGGTTCGGAGCGGGCCTTCGTGCTCTTAATGGCAAGGTGCTGGAATACTAGCTGGGAGAACCACCTTCCGAATCCTACGCGTATAGTCACCCGTAGGGCCCTTCGATGGAAGAAACCTGCAAAGGGTCAGTGCATGTCCCATCACCGGTTGGAGCTGTGATACCAAGACCCGGTGAGCGGCATCACGTCTCCCATGGAACCGCGATTAGGGATGGATGTGATCATGATGAGAACGGGGGAAGCGGGCGCCGTTTGACCCGCACCGGCACACTTGTTCGTACCTATAGGAAGGTAACAACGTGTCATGCCCTCATGCCTACTACTCCAAGCAGGGCTTGTACAGAGGCGACGGTCAGAAGAGGGACTAAATTCAATTAGGCGTACCACAAGACCGTTTCCCCGAACCATGGCACATCCCAAAGGCCTAACGAAAACTTTTCACCAACCAGGACAGGGAGCTACTCCAGTGCCGACAAACTCCTCTCGCCGCGTTCTCTCGCTGCCGTGTCTGTCGCCCGTTATCAGGAATGCCGCTAACGCGAGACAATAATACCCAGAAAAAAATCGGGAATAGAACTGCAGCCGAATATAGCCACGTCAGGACGACTTGAACACCCTTCCTTCAAGCTGCTAGAAGAGCCTCCAAAGGATTTACTGAGCCCAGGGATAACATCGACCGTTTCTGTAGACTGATAAGAAAATGCATTAACGACACTAGCTAAACAAAGTGTACGAGAGGTGTCGCCACCAAGTTTCGACACGCAGGAGAGGCAGAACGACAGCCTGGGAGAGAGAGAATCGCAAATGACGTTGCCGCTCAGCTGCGGAAAGACTCGTGGCGTGCGACCACTTGTGAAGGATTCGCGCTCGGTTCGGTAAAAATTTCCTCTTATAGAGAACCAGTTTGGCGAATCTCGGGCTGGAGATTGTGTTGTAAAAGCTTTGGTGGACGCGCCTCAGGCTCCCAGCCAGTACGAGTACGGTACTGGCAGGTCGGTCGTTTATGCCATACGTGTGCAGCCCCCGTCTCATCCATGGACCGGCAATATTAATGGCACCAATGACACCCGGTGCGACCGAACTGCCATTGCTCGTTCTCGTTCGCGTCGACTGCCAGCGTGCCCAGAATTGCCTTCCACTGCGGGACAGGTAAGTCCAGCCATGACAGACGTGAGTACTGTCGCGGGATCCCAGATTCCTAGATGCCTCTTCACGCCTCCTTCTCTAAGCTAATTTCAACCCACGTTCAGCACCTAGATCAGACTGCCATGCGGTGAACACTCGAACATATGCAAGGTCACCGTGTTCGTGCGTATTTTTATCCGTGTAATTTCTTTATCTCACGTTGGTTTCTCAACATCAGCGCTGTCAATGTCACGACTTGAAAGTATTACACCCACACTGCTGCCATGTCGCGAGCGCTGATCCTATGCTGGGGTAATGACACCCGGATCACTGAAGTTCACCCTTTCTCCGCTGATTCCCTCCACGGATGCGGTCCTTGAGCGGAGGTGCGGGGCAGTATGACCAACGTCGAAGGCTAGCCTACGGCGATACAGCACCGGCAAGGACGGACGGGATAGCACTGAACTCTAAGGCCCGAATCCTGCCTGAGCACTTCTGGACACACGTGGCCGTAGAGCGGCGGGCATCCACTCCGGCTGGATTAGGTCACGGTGGTATTTGCATCATTCATGATCAAGAGCTGTCAGCGCCTGCAAGATGATTTCGAGGCCTCGGATGCGACTCAACTTCTGAGGCATCTCTTTCCCGGCCTGCGAGACTTGGCGCATTTCCACACGTAGCTACGTGTCCACCTGTTCCTCGAGGCTGGATCAATTGCTATACTCGACGACGGGTTTTGTGCGGCGGCGCACTGACACAAAGCGCAGAATGCAGAGCATTTACAGCTGGAGCCATTGGAAGCACATGTTTGCTCCAAGACGCAAGGAGTCTAGCTACAACTCCTAGTCCTTTTCAGGTCCAATCGTTCCCCACGTCTTCCTGCTCCAGGGCACCCAAGGGTAGCTACAGACGACTAAACGGTAACAAGGGCCTGCGCTGTTGTTTGCCTATCTAAGTCATGACAGCCTAGGACTGATGACGCTCACGGAACGCAGTACTAATGCACGATTTCCCCGGGGCCTCGAGTTAACCTCGTGCCCCCCTCCTCACGCTGGACTACCACCATCATGCCGAGCATCCCAGTCGATGAGGCGCAGATAGTCGCTCTTTTCGTTGAGAGCGTGCTATACGGTAGCTTGACATTCCTAGGTTCACGGTACCATCTCCCTTATTTTTGGTATAGGAGTCTTTCTTGTCACGTTCGGCATGACCGTTCGTACACTCCTCTTCAGCCGAGGGGACAGCAGCACCGTCCGATCCGGCGGACAACACTACTTCTTCGTAGTCGTCGCGTTCGCCTTTTTCGTAGTCGCCACTTTCGATGAAGCGATGGTTCTTCGCCACGTCCTGGATGCATTCATTTATTATAAAGGCCCCGGTGGTCCTAATGGCGAATTCTCGATGATCTCGTATTGGGTCAATGTCATGAAGACAGTTGATTATTGTATCATGACTTCGATAGGAGATGCCGTCCTGGTATGCTCGTTTCCTATACTCACATACACCCGTTGATGCATCCTCAGATATACCGTTGCTTCATCGTGTGGAGTAAGAATTGGTTTATTATAGTGGGCCTAGGAATCTTGTGGGTCGCATTCTTAGGTACGTCCTTGACTTCCTTGTTCTGATCGCTACCTTCTCATGAAGCTGGTCGGTTTGCAGTCGTAGCAGTCATTGAATGGTATATCGAGTTTACCATGCACTCCAACGCGCTCCTCAGCGCCAGCAACCTCCGACCCTTTGTCCACGCCGTTCAATCCATCACCCTCTGTATTAACGTTATTGCGACTTGTGAGGGATCAACACCTTTGTCTGCACAAAATCATTTCTAACAGATACATTTAACAGCCCTCATTGTCTATAAGATATATCAAGTGCAGAAAACCAATACATCTGTCTCTATTCATGGAGGTGGTGCAAGCAGCGGCCTCAAGCGGGCAATGCGGATCATTATCGAGTCCGGCGCTCTGTACACTGCCAGTGTTATCGCTTTCTTTGCGGTATACCTAGCCTCCAGTAACGCGCAATATGTGGCTGCGGACGCCGTGAGTTTTGTGTTATGGGGTACTAGACTTACGCTCACAGCTATATCCAGGTTAAACAGATCGTCGTAAGTATTTAGGCTGCTTGTCGAAGAGGGGACTTTCAAGAATACTAACTATGCATGCAGGGCATCTCCTTCAATCTCATCATCATTCGTGTAGCCAGAGGACGTACCATCGAAACCACTATGTCAACGTCGCAGGGTGGGCTCAGCACGATGTACTGCGCGGATGCCCGTGGCGCCCGTAGGCCTGGACAGACGCGCTCTCGAATCAGGTTCTACGGAAATCGTAGCGAGGGAACGGAGACTCGCTACGATACAGGCTACACTACATCCGCCTTTGATGACAACGACAACCCTGCCGTCGCAGGAAAGGACGGACGCGTCCAAAACGGTGTCGTGATGGTGGAGATCGTTCAATCGGGTCCTATCACGGATATCGATGACGCTGGTAGCGCCGCCTCTGGCCAAATGAGCAACATTGTAGAGAAGGTCTGACGATTCGCCCCCGGCGAAATATTGGGTACCCTATTATTCGGGATTGTGTATCGTTTCCTCGGGATATGGAAGCATTGTGGATGCGAGGGCTTTGAAGCTATGTCACACCTTCGTCATACGAAACACAAATAAGGTCCCGCCTTCTGCGCACAGCGGTGGGATATATATATATATACACCAAAAATGAGGTCTCGGGGCTATATCTTCGCCTTTATTTCTGTGATTCTAACCCCGTTGCATCCATGGTCCTAGGAACACGCCGGATTTCATTACAACCGTCTTGACGTGTGTACATACCGCATTATTGTGGTACTCGTACAATTCCAGCTCGTTCGTGGCGAGGCACCGGGTCACTACTGCCGGGTACGGCGGTTCAGCCATCGAGGAACATTGATATAAAGTAAAATTACAAACAACCACTAGGAGCACGATACCTAAACACTCCTGTCAGAGCTCTCACTTTCTCACAATATTTTTCCACATCATACGCTCACTCCCCGGATCCAGCGTCGAGGTTCACATTACACGGCCCAGGTTGACATGGACTGCCTTGACGTTCGTGTAACTGGTAGGCGAATATCAGCTTTCTGAGAGAAACCAGTGTGCCAGAGCCAACGCACTTCACCAGCGCGTACTCGCCTAGTTCCCTTCCTATTCCTGACTGCTTGTACCCGCCGAACGGGGTCTCTGTCCCCGTGAGTTGCGAGCAGTTGATCCATACCGTCCCCGCCTGTAGTCTGTGCGCCGTCTCGAGGGCGCGTGTGATATCGCGCGAAAACAGACATGCCGCGAGGCCGTAGAGCGTATCATTCGCCAGACGCACGATGTCGTCTTCATCTTTGAACTTAATAACAACGCCAACAGGACCGAAGATTTCTTCCCGCACGATTTGCATCTCTGAAGATACGTTGGTGAAAATGGTGGGCTGGATCCAGTAACCGATGTCGCCGTGTCGCGTGCCACCGACATGCACTGTGGCGCCCTGCTCTTTCCCAGATGATATGTATCCCATCACACGCTATGGTTCCCATTTATAAACGAAACGAAGAGATATAGGAGGACGTACATCGTACTGGATCTGCGAGACCTGCGGACCCTGATTAGTATCATGCTCAAATGGATCACCGAGCTTGATCTCAAGCGTCCGCTTGGTCAACTCCTCGAGAAACTTGTCGTAGACGCCTTCCTGGACGAATACTCTCGTCGTAGCACAGCATGACTGACCCGCATTTGTGCTGCGTATCTGTTAGCACACGAGTGTCATGAAGTGATAAGGACATACAATACCCCGCGTGTAGTCCACTGAGCAGCCTGCTCAAGATCCGCATCGTCAAAGACGATGTTCGGCGACTTCCCGCCAAGCTCGAGCGTGACATTTTTAAGGTTTGAGCGAGATGAAGCCTCAAGGATCTTGCGTCCAACAGTAGTAGAGCCAGTAAAAGCGACCTTGTCGATATCTTTATGCTGAGAGATTGCTTGCCCAACAGTGTCACCGTAGCCCGTGACGATATTTACGACCCCAGGAGGAAAACCGGCCTCTAAAATGAGCTGCGCCATGCGTAAGGCAGTGAGAGGGGTAAATTCAGAAGGTTTGAGCACGACTGTGCACCCGGTCGCAAGTGCAGGGGCAATCTTCCAGGTGAGCATCATGACTTGAAAGCAACAAAGCAACATCAGCTCGAAGATAACGAGCCAAAAGAACGGATTTATATACGAGGGTAGTTCCATGGAATGATTTGTCCGCAAACTCCAATAGGCTCGTGCCGAGTGTAGGCAAGCTTCATTTCAGTCGTCTCGATCGTCTTGCCATGATTCTTGTCCGCCCAACCACCGTAGTATCGAATGCAGCCGATCGCGTCCACGCAGTCACCGTCGCGAGCCGCATGGAATGGTTTACCTGCAACGTCATGAGTGGGAAGGTGGGGTATCGGACAATAAGCAAGTGAAGACCGCTATTAAAAGCATCAAGAGCGGCGAGCTCGTCAATATTTGCAGCCATGAGATCTGCCAGCTTCATGAGGAGCTGCCCACGCCTTGATCCAGGCGTGTTGAGTCCCCACGTCGTGTTGAAGGCGCGTCTAGCGGCTGCCACAGCACGGTCGATATCTGTAGGCGTGCCCTCCGAGACTTCGGCGACAACTCGCCCGGTCGTAGGATTGACCAAGCTACGAATGCGCAACATCATTATACGCAACCTGTAGCACGAATATGACGCGCACTCAATAGTGGTCTTGTTCGAGCCATGGGAGAATTTGTTGTCAATGAAAATTCCTGTTGGGAAGCTTATGACCTTCTTGAAGACCGCCGTGTCGAATGTATGAGTGAATGTTGTCATGGTAGAGGCTACTCTTTAGCTGTCACTGGGGGTAGTCGTTGTCAGAGTCGGCCCGAAACTCGCAAGAAAAACAGATTATATATAATCGTTTCACTGGAGTGTCCCCATGACAGGGTCTGCTCGAATGCCAGAGATGGATGTGGTGTGTGATTACACGTTCCCGCTCGAGGTGGGCGCTATAGAAGACCATGTCTAGAAATAGAAGGTCGTCTTTACCCGTCTTTGACAGTTCTTAACGAAGGGCGTACCGCTGAACAACGTTCGTCAGGTGTAGTCTGGTGACAGTCAGCGGTAGCTAAAGCATGATAAGGACCAACCTCTCATGTTCACCCTGTCTGGCGAGGAGCGCACATAGGTCCAGTGATTATCACAACCGCTGTCAAACCCATAGAAATGGCTCACGCCAGGTTTCATATCACAAACGAGACATGTATTGAGGCGAAAATGCTCGCGAGGGCAAGAGATAGGCCCGGAAACTGTACGCGATGCGTGGGAAATGTCCGGTCCTATGCCCTCGATCCCTGTAGTCTTCATGAAGCTTGACCCCCAGCCAAGCTACGGGGCTTCGTAACAGACGCGCATCATGAGGATATACCCTACATATTCTTGTCTACCTCTTCAAGATACGCCCCAATCCGCATGTAAACACGCCGTCAACGCCGCCACTCGTCTCAAACGGACTTCCAGTCTGCCATCCCTCCATGACCCCCATCGGGATTTACACACGTCAAAGCATCGGCAATATCCGTAAAGTGAGCATAGGGCCTACCGATGTTGCGCGTGAAATTCGGCCACTGCTCAGCTGGGTCCCTGTTTTAAGGCGGAGAGCAAAGTCGTGCGCGACGGGGGCGAGCAAATCCTTTTCCTGTTTGAGAGCGCAAGCACGCACATAGTGCTGATAGTCGTGGAACCAGGGGCAGCTAACGAGAGGGACGGCTGCTATATCGAATAACCCAAGCACGGCATTCCGACATCGACGGACGTTGACACCGAGTCGGTCCTGCATGCTCGATAACGTTCGTAGGGTTATCGGAAGAAAGAAAGCAGCGTGGGAGAATCAGGGCCGATGAGAGCGGAAGAGTGTAACAGGAGGGGACAGGAACGGGTGGAGAAGACGGAGAAGGAAAAGTAAGCACGCTGTCAGCGGCGAAGCGCAGATGAGAGAGAAGCAGAAGAGCGTTCATGGACGTAAGAAGAAACGTGAGAAGAGGGAAAATGTGCTTGAGCGGTCGGACTAAGGCTGCGGGTCTGGGGATCGCGTTCGTACTAGACTTGTGGGTAGAATACGGTGTCGTCCAATAGGCGATGGGGGAGGCAGCTCTTCAGCTTCAGCTTTCGAGTGCGCTATTTCTCACACTGGCGGTTATGAGATGCTCGTATCAGCAAACATGCGCGATTTGGTAGCTGTTGGTCGGATTACGAGACGAGGACGAGAGGAGTACCTCAGGAATCCTTTTACCATCACCATCCCAGTTCCTTACGCCGCTCGTCGACAGACGTCAATCTGACCACTTCTTCAATGTTGCTCACCGACGCAGGTGACTCTATCCTCCTTTCGGACCTTATCCGGTCAGGCGAGGCGTCCCGTCTTAGCCGCCGCAGCGTAACATTCATACGCGACCCTTCGGGCCCTTCTTCCTCCAGCCAGCCCACGTCGTATTCCTTGCCGCCTGTCCGACCGCCGACTTCCCCGTCGGTGCGCCGTGCACCACCCGTTGGAGCACTCTCAGGGTCTAGCTGCGCAGATGACTATGACAAAGACGATGAGGACAACGGCGATGAGTATGGTGGGACAGGTCACTTCGTGACAAGTCCCACACCCCAATCTTGTTAACTTAATAACACCTCGGGATGTCACTCCATGTAGCTGAAAATACAGATTTGAGAGGTCCTTAGCAATGCGAAAAGAACTGTCGGATTGGATTTTTCACTGGCCAAAATTTGTCCAACCAGCCCAAAATTTGGCCAATTCTCGATGATGTCATGGGCGCTTAAAGTGCAAATAAGTCCGAAAGTTGAAAAAAATAGCAATAGCAACAGCTAGCTAGGTCTGTTGTCACCAGAAAGGGTCGAAGAGGAGTAGGAAGCAAAGGAGGGTGTGCAGGGGGGGCAAGATGGCCAATGTTGCTGCAGTTTAAGTGTCGCTGTAGCTCGAAAAATTTGGCCGTTAAGCGCCCGTGCTACAAAAACCTTCGATGAGTGAAAATC
>MU273811.1:0-26866 GCA_022160365.1 Vararia minispora EC-137
GTGGGAGGACGAGTGGGAGGACTGGTGGCCGTGGTGGTGGTGCGTCGGGGACGGCGGGGTCTCGAGCTCGGCCCTGGCGTCGACGGGGAGGCGGGAGGAGGACAGCTGGGCTCTGGCGGGCGACGGAGGGGGCGCGGCGTCGAAGAAGCCGGCGAGGCCGGCGAGGGCGTTGGGAGACGGGGACGGCGCCGAGTAGAACGAGCGCGACGACGACGCCGAGTTGGAGCGCAGCCGGCCCTGCGACGCCGACGAGGCGGCGGCGGCGGCGGCAGCGGCAGCCTGGGTGACGCCGCGGGGCAGGACGGTGTAGAGGCGTTTGTGGATCGTCTTCATCGTCGGCGCAGACGCGGACATGGCTGCGAGGACGAGGCCAGGCCGGGGTAATGGACGGAGAAGAAGCAGCGGATCGGTGACCGAGCGCGCGATTCCGATTCGTCGCCGTCTCTCGGCCGCCCCCGGGCCGCCGTGTCTCTCCCCACCCGACATTCCGCGAGGTCCAGCCAGGTGATTCCGCCCAACGTCATCGCCTTCCCACTGCCCGATCCTCCTCCCGCCGACGCCACGCCCGCACGCCATCCCGCCTCGTCGCCGCCATGACGCGCCGTGTCTCGGCCCTCTCCCGCCCACATAACCCCGCCGACGCCGCCTCCGTCCGCCCCCATGGCCCCCACACGCGTCGCCATCGTCGGCGCCGGCGCATCCGGCATGTCCGCCGCCTACGCCCTCAGCCGCCACCCGGAAAAGTTCTCCGTCACCGTCTTCGACGAGCAGCCCGTCCCGGGCGGCATGGCCACCTCGCTCCCCATCGACCCCGCCCGCTTCGGCGCCAGCTACATCAACGACGGCGTACAGGGCTGCTCCCCCGCCTTCGCCAACTCCCTCCGCATCCTCCGTGAGCTCGGCTTCGCTGCGGAGCCCGTCCAGATGCAGATCTCCTTCGGCCTCCGCGACGACTTTTGGTCCAACGTCTTCCCCTCCGACCTCACCGCCCGTTTCGCAAAGGACATCGCGCGCTTCGGTACGGCGCTCAAGGTCATCAAGGCCCTCGAGGTCCCCTTTGCATTCATCCCCGTGCACGTCATGCTCCGCATCTTCCGCTTCTCCACCGATTTTGGCGACAAGATGGTCTACCCCCTCGTCGCCCTCTTCTTCGGCACCGGCAACCAGACGCCCTACATCTCCTCCGCCATCCTCGTCCGTCCCCATCTCTCTCTCCCTCCCCCTCGCCCTGACATCGCACAGGAACGCGTCTTCAAGGACCCGAGCATGAAGCTCTTCGAGTACGACCCCAAGAGCCTCCTCGCCAGCATCCCCACCATGTACGCCTTTCCCAATCTCCACGACTTGTACGCCGCCTGGCAGCGCTCCGTCGCCTCTTCCCGCTCCGTCACCTTCCTCCTCGACCACAAAGTCACACGCATCGTCAGCCGCGCGCGCAGCCGCATCACGCTCGAGTACACCGTCCCTCAGCCCGACGACGCCGCGCGCACGCTCGACCACGCAGCATTCGACGAGCTCATCTTCGCCTGCGACGCCGACACCGCGCGCAAGCTCCTCGGAACGCACGCCTCCTTCATCGAGCGGAACGTCCTCGGCAGCGTCAAGTACCTGCACGACCTCACCATCACCCACGCCGACGCAGACTACATGCGCAGGCACTACGAAACGGCCTTCGACCCCTCCCTCGCCGCGCCCGATGCCCCCGCCGACGCTCTCGACTTTGCGAGCGAGCGATTTAGGCCGCTTTATTATACGTACCAGTACCCCTCCGACCGCGCCAAGCTCGAGATGTCCTTCGACCTCACACACTACCAGCCCCAATTCCGCGGCGCCCCGCCCACAGGACCGTCCAACTCCGTCCCTTCCTCCCCGCACGCCACAGATCCCCCCACGCACGCCGCGAGCGCACAGCAGGCAGAACCACCGTTCTCAAAGCACGTCTTCCAGACGATCTTTCTCGATCGGGACGGGAGCGGATCGTTGTGGACGGCGGACGGCATACGGCAAGAGAAGAGGGTGGCGGAGAAGTGGTGGAAGCAGCAGAGCCACCGGTGGCAGCACTACGCAAAGGTCGTGCCCTGGATGATGTGGCCCAACGGCCGACACCACACGCAGTGCGTCGCTTCCTTCCTTCCGAGTCCATCAAACCGCTGAATGCGTTTGCAGGTTCGCGGGCGCGTGGACCGTGCTCAATATGCACGAGCTCGCGGTGACGTCTGGCTTTGCGGCGGCGTACAGGCTCGGGGCGGAGTACCCGTTCCGAGGCGACGAGGAGTGCGAGAGGCTGTTTAGGCTGTATCTCGGGCTGAGCCACGGCGTGCGCATGGTGCGTTTCTGTCTTGCGGTGCTGGACGGCGGCTGATGTTTTCGGTCGGACAGAGGAAGGAGGATCGGAAAGGATTCTTTGCTTGAGACGGGGTATGAGGGCCACGTGAGGTATACTAATAGCAGGATTTCCGGAAGACAATGTAACAGTAGCGATATGCGAATTGCAATGCGTGCGGCAGATGTGCAGTCTGTGGAGATCTCAAAAGGGCAGGATACACTGGGAAGTCGAAGATTAATGACCGGGCCGTATCTCGGCTGAGTCACGGCGTGCGCATGGTGCGTTTCTGCCGGACGGCGGCTGATGGTTCGGTCGGACAGAGGAAGGAGGATCGGAAAGGATTCTTTGCTTGAGATGGGGCGTGTCACGTGTGCAGGGTGGGGGTATGATGGGCACGTGAGGTATACTAATGGGAGGAATTCCGGCGGACAATGTAATAGTAGTACAGGATCAGAATGTCCAATCCGATGTGTGAGCAGCGATATGCGAATTGTAATGCGTGCGGCAGATGTGCAGTCTGTGGAGGAGAGCTCAAAAGGGCAGAATACATTGGGAAGTCGAAGATTATTGTCCGGGAGATAACGGTGGGACGTCGCCGGAGCCTTGCACGCTCAGCCATAGCGTCTCGCGATGACGATGCCCCCGACACTCCTCTGCCGCACCGCCGAACCCGCCACCCTCCCCCTCGCCTTCCAGCCCGTAGGCATCCTCGGCGTGGGATCGGCCGTCTCCGCCGGCGGCTCAACTGAAGGCGGTGGCGCATTAGAAGCCGCGGACAGATTCGCGATGCGCGCGAGTTTCTTCGTGGGACCCGCGAACTGGCGTCGATCGTCGGGACCGTCGGTATGTGGGCGCTTCGGAGGTGGTTGTTGCGTGGAGGGAGGGCAGGGAGTGGAGCGGGTGCTCGAACTCGAACTCGAGCTTGAGCTTGAGCTAGAGACGGGACTCGGGCTCGGCGACTGTTCACCGGCAGAACCCATGTCGACGTTGATAGGCGAGACGGTGCGGAAGCTCGCGAGCACGCTTCTGAACCGGACCAGCTTGCGCGCGATGCGCTTCGGCGTTTCAAAGAAAACAGCCGAAGGAGGTGGCGGTGGCGGTGGTTGCGGTGGCAAGGTGGCTGGTATAGCGTGAGTATCGCGCAGACCTGTGCTTCTGCACGGCGACGCACCTTCCCTCCGCTGAATCCGGCTCTCGCCCTCCGCAGCCTCGACGACGCGCTCATACGACTGGCGGTAGTTGCGCTTCCCCCGTCGCATGAATTGCGCGCGCACGCTCGCCTTCACGTTTTCCATTGCAGAGCGCATTGGTATGCGGGGGATGCGGAAGGACCGGAGTGGGGAGGGGATCGCGTATCGCTCGCTTAACGGCCGGCCATGCTCGTCGCAGGCCAGGCAGCGGACGTTGCACCAGATGCGGAGGTGGATTATGACGTTGTGGCGGATGAAATAGGATATTGTGCGGTCGAATGCGCAGGCGAGAAACAGGCCGGCGATCATGAAGAAGACATAGGAAACGAGGCCACCGGGGACCCCGAGGAGGAGAGTGGGGATATAGACTGTCGCGGGGATGAGCAGGTGGGGAACGATGTCGTTCGTGAAGACGAGAGCGTCGATGGCGAGGTCAACGAGGATGAGGAAGATGGGGATCCTGCCATGGCCGTCAGAGTACGTCAACCAATGCATGTTGCAGCAGGGATCTCTAGTGAGGAAGGCAGCGATGCTGGGATACAGTTCGCAGGTGAGGGGGAGAGAGAAGGTGCGATACCCGTGGTCAAACACTGCCGGCCACGTCGAAGACAAAAGCGTACCTCTGTTGTTTTCACGTGACCCATACCAGCCAGCGTGGCCGCAACGAAAGACGCCCAGCCTAAGGGATAAATCTGGGACTACTGAGGAAAGCGATGCAGGATGCCGGTGGGATGCATTGATGACGGCGCGGTCGCGGAGAAACCATTTTGTCCTCGAAGTGTTTGAGGAAGTGAGGACACACCGCACAGCGCAAATTGACGAAGACAGCGTGAATCCAAGTCATAGGACGTGTAGTGCTCGGCCGTCCGCTGACAGTTGCCATTTCCACCCTTCAGCTGCACAGTCGTTCGTAGGCGGATACGTGAGTTATCGACGGGACTTACTGCACGGCGCTTCGCCTTATGCACCTAGCATATCCGGATCCCGATAGAATGGATCTTGAGGGAGTCTAATTCCGGGAAGCTTGATGCGGCACACGGTTCACAAGACTAGAGCAAGGAAACAAGAGGAGAGGGAGGCGGCCTGATGTGAGCCGGTAGACACAAAAGCGGGGGCGACTGCCGAGAGCCCGTTGACGTTCGAGTGGAAACCCCATCTTCGCACATGGCGCCTGGAAGAAAGACGGTGAGCTACTGAAGGAGATCTTTCTCCCTAGAACAATACTTCAAACCCTGGCGATAGCTAGAGCATTACTCCACAGAGCATGGTTGGAAGAAGGTACTAGCATTCGGCCCGTACACCGACGACTCGAAGTTGTGATTGCGAAGTCCGATGACGCGCCACGATCCACGGCCACGTCGAATCCCTCACGCACACACTAGGTTAGGCTCAAGAAACTGCTTACATGGAGGCCAGTTCATCTGTCGTCGTCACTGATCTACAGTAAGTCATCCATCCACGATGCAGAAGAGCTATGGCAGGTGAATTTATCTTAATGCGGATAATCATAGCAGACGTATTTCGATAGGCAGTTCACTATACACCCAATCCAGTGCTGGATAGCAGCAGCTACAACACTGGTCTTAACGGCAAGTACAGGGTGTCTCAGAGACAGGTCGCAGTCAATAAAGTACGCAGACGCGGCACGACAGAAGCTGTCTTCCTCGTACTCATACAGTACAGCATCAACGGGTAAACGGTTGGTCCAATCCAAATAGCACACCTACGTCCAACGTGCTCAACCCAGTGGGACCTCAGTGGTCGCGAGACTTCCTGGCTCCGCGTGAGCATCGTATGCGTCACGCAAGTGTACGGGAAGGAGACTCGGACCTGTACTCGCCCTCGGCCGCGACCGCGAGCTCCTCGATCTCGCCCTGGACGGTGTTGAGCGCCTCGGCGGCGGCGGCGAAGTACGCAAGCTGCGCCTTGACAAGCTCGTTGATGTTGCGGACGGGCGCCGCGTCATCAAGAACACGCTTCATGAGGGTGATCGCGACTTCGGTCTTCTGCACGAGGTCGTCTTCAGCGTTCTCGACCTCGAGGCGCGCGTGCTCTTGCTTGGCCGGGTTGGCGTTCTTCAAACTGTAGCATAACGTGAGCAGGGAATGGCAAGGAACAAATGGCGGAAAAATAATAGAGTAGATCGATTCTGCAATTACCGCACAGCGCGCGGATGCCGATTGCCGCGATTGTTGTTAGGCCGCTGGGTTCAAGAAGCGCACCTGCGTAAATGCAGGTGCTGCGGCTGCCACGCGGCGCTCAGAGGCCGAAGAGGTTACGCGGATGCACGATTCAATGTACCAGACACGAATCATAGACTACCCGCAGGAATACAAGCAATCAGGAGGGGCAAGGATACGCACGTTTGCTTGGCGGCATCGAGCTCGAGGCGGCTCGTACGAACGGCCTGGCGGGCTTTCATGGCAAGGTTGATGGACTGGTTGAGCGTTTGCTGCCACGGGTAGGTAAAGTTCTGCACGACGGCCTCGTCGTGCACGATGCGCGCCTCTGCGATCTTGTCCCATGCGCCTGCGTATTCTGCGAGGGCGCGACCAAAGCGGTCTTCGGGACCCGTGGTGCGTTGCACTACCTGGGCAGCTTGCGTCGACGCACGGCCGAGAGCATGCGGGAGCGTCTTGTGTTGCGCGCGCGGCGGCTGGGTGGGCGAAGGCGCAGGTAGGTTCGTCCCCTTGAGGTTCGTGGCAGCGAAGTTGGTGATGCCGGCACCGATAGTCGTCCCAAGCTCGGAGATTGTTTCTTGGACTTGAGCTGGGTAGTCATACGACTCGTTCTCATACACCTTTCCGACTCTACGAGTGTTGGGTTCGGGGCTGTGCGCTCGAAGCGGCTCGATGAAGCACATACTTGAGCAGCAAGATATGCGCCTGGCGAAGCGCATCGACGCGGGCCTCGAGGTCCTTGTACTCTGAAACAATAAGTTTTATCAGAGAGGCCAGCATACGTGATTCAAGACGCACCTTGCGGGAGTTCGGTAATCTCTTCTGAGGATATCTGGCCGAGGCGCTCGCGAGTAGCCTGAACACTGGAGGAGAAGCCCTTGGCGAACTTATTGGCAGATTGGCCAAGGTTAAGGCCCGCGATACTTGACTGAAGCTTGTTCCAACCCTCCATGTTCGTCGCTGTCAATATTTGAGGTCGTAGCAAAGAGGTCAATATGCGACCGATTCGCGGACGACCCTCGCCTATCCATACCCGGCCATCTCCATTACATCAGCATACACGCGTCGCGATTGCGGACGCGTACCGTCCGCCTCCATCTTCATCCCCTACCGCCATGGCCGTCGCTGCCGCCGCCCAGACTGGCTTTGATTTTTCCAGCGCATCAAGGTAGCTCTTTCCAACGCCCTTTGTCCTCACAAGTTTTGAGTCTTTCTCAGAAACGCATACTTAGCCGAGAGGGGCGTGAAGCTACCGAATGCAACCAGTACGGGGACAACAATCGTCGGTTGCCTCTTCCAGGATGGCATCGTTCTCGGCGCGGATACTCGAGCAACGGCAGGACCCATTGTTGCAGACAAGAATTGCGAGAAGGCGTGCATTCCGCTCAGTTCCGCACTGCACGCGATGCTTACGCGGCGCGTATGCAGATTCACTATGTGACAGAGTCCATTCGTTGCTGCGGTGCAGGAACTGCTGCAGATACTGAGTTTGTCACCGCTCTGATCTCATCCAATATGGAGCTTCATGCTCTATCGACTGGTCGCAAGCCTCGTGTTGTTACCGCGATGACCATGCTCAAGCAACACCTCTTCCGGTATGTCTTGGAACTACTCCGCAAGCAACACTCTTTCATCCCGCAACATAGATATCAAGGTCACGTAGGAGCGGCTCTTGTCCTCGGAGGCGTTGACTCGACTGGCGCACACCTTTTCACGATCCACCCACATGGCTCAACGGATAAACTTCCGTACGTGACCATGGGCTCTGGTTCCCTTGCGGCGATGGCCGTCTTTGAATCCAAGTGGCAGCCCAACCTCTCTGTGCGTGCATCCTCTTTGTTGCCAGCTCATCTATCTTAAGACGTTGCTCTTAATTCAGCGACAAGCCGCAATAGACCTTGTCGCCGAGGCTATCGCTGCCGGTATCTTCAACGACTTGGGCTCTGGTTCAAACATCGATGTCTGCGTCATTGCGCCTGAGAAGACGGACATGCTTCGGAACTACATTATGCCCAACGAGCGCGTGCAGAAAGAGAAGACGTACGGATTTAGACGAGGGACAACCGCATGGACCGCGGAGAAGATCCGCTCGCTCATTATTAACGAGGAAGTAACACAGGTGGGCAACGAGGCGATGGACACGAGCTAAAAGATCGATAGGACGTTGAGATGCATGGGAATGCGTGTACGATGGCGTTTGCAATATGTGGTTAATATCCCTCAGTTCTCTCTTGGACGATTAAGGTTCAGCATCTGCTTGTGCAAGAGCGTTGAGTCCGAAGACCAAGGGTTTGAGAATCCACGTGGTCGCGTTCTTTCGGATGGCATGAGACCAGCTCGGAGCATAATGAATAATTATTCGCTCGTCCCGAGAATGTGGATGGGTTAATTACTGCACAATATGGGATAAAGTCATCGGTACAGCTCGAGGAGGTGCCACAGTAATTCTTCTTTTTATGATGCCTTCGGAGACTTTGTTCAAGAAGGCTGAACGTAGCGGCGATGTCAAGCTGGACGTCGCCTGCCAGTTCAACAGATATCGATGGGATTTCGCTTATTTCGGTGATGCTCTCGAGCTGGTCGACAGCTGAAATATTAACAGAAGAAATGAAGTCCTCAGATGGACGACTCCAGAAGCTTCGCACTGAACAGCTTTTCGGTATGTGCGAGTTGAGATCGTCCTTTCAGAAATCGTCATTCTATTAGCTAACACTATGGGCATAAGCTCTGGTTTATAACAAAACTTTCCCCTGAGGCAATAAATAATATTATTCTCTAGCATGCACAGTAAATATTCATAGACTGTCCTCAGGCCTTAACCTGCACAAGACCATATGCAGGCCCTCCCTTTCCGAACATTTTGCGCAGATCATCCACAAGCAATTCAGGAACTTCCCATGCTGCGAAGTGGCCTCCTTTCTCGTGTTCAACTTCCTGCACGATCTTTCCCAGGTAACGGGACCAGCTGGAGCAAGATATCAGAAGTTCACTCGCCGTGCGAATGGGCGGACGTACGTTTTCGGTGGACGAATGACTTCTTGAGGAAAATAGGAGAAACCGGTGTGCACGCGAACGCTGTACCTTGAGAGGTCTTTCGTTGAGACTCTGTTCTCATAATAAAGCCTTCCGGCCGACGTTGGACCAGCACGGGAGAACCAGTAGATGGAAATCCAAGTTAAAACTTTGGTGACCACGCTTAATCCAGACGCATATTAACCGCGGAGAAATCACGCACTTTCGTCATCCGTCCAGGGATAACTGTCTGTCAACGTAAAGAGCTTCTCGTAGATCCATGCGAGGAGACCCGCTGGCGAGTCAGTCAAACTGTATCCAATCGTCTGAGGTTTTGTTGCCTGTTCTATGAAGTAACCCTGTCCTGTTTTCTGGAATTCAAGGCTGCGTTCCATGCCGTCGCGCTCCGCTTGGCTGAGGGGTGTCACCATATATCGAAGGTAACGTCCTAGATTCCAAATAGGATGCGGTGGTCTGGCACTATGATGCAAAGTGGCAATGAATACACGAGCGATATCGGTCAAGAAAGGATACAGACATGACCGTGTTTGTGTGCCAGGCTTTAACGTGCTTGGGACCATACATCGCCGCAATAATTTGAGTTATCTGTGAGCACGAGGGGTAAATATGAAGAATGGGAATGACCATATAGCACGTACAATAGAACCCCAATCGCCTCCTTGTGTGACGTACTGGGTGTAACCGAGGGCAAGCATGAGCTTATGCCCTACCTGTCTCGTACAACTGGGCAATGCGTCAGCTATTTCAAGCAGCTAAACACGCACCTCCGCCATCTGGATTGGTCCAAACCCCTTCCTGTGCGGTGCTTCCGAGAAGCCGTAGCCCGGGAGACTAAGAGCCACGACGTGGAACGCTTGTGTATCCTTTGGTGGAACGGTGAGCATCGGCAGGATCTTGCGCACTTCGATGAAGTTGCCAGGCCCTATAATTGACGGGACTCTATTGCGCGTTTTCTTGAGAACATGACACTTACAGCCGTGTACGAAGATGAGGGGGATGGCTCCCGGTACATCGCTCTTCTTATGTACGTAGTGCACGCTGAGCGTACCCTGACCGTCGACCTCGATGTTGCGTGTGAATTGGGGAAGTTCAGCATTCAGCGCCGCCTCTGCCTTTTGCCAGTCGTAGCCATCCTTCCAATAGTCAACGAGGCGGCGAACGTCCGCGAGCGGAACACCATACTCCCAGCCGACATCTTCAAGCTCGTCGGGGAATCGGGTTAACTGGAGTTTTCTCTGCAGCAGCTCCAGTTCACTGTCCGGAATAGCAATCGTAAAGGGCGTCTCTGCGATCATGTAGTGGGATATGTGTGAGAAGCGGCGTTTGGGTGAGAACGCCTTGTGACGAGACGTATATGCTCGTGGTCGTTACTTACATATTACAACACGGTGCTATCACTGTCAGTACTGCCGCCGTAGCGCGAGACGAGCGGACTCAGTGCGGACTCGTCCCACGAAGCTGTCCCACGTGGCTCGTCGTTGCGCACTGCCTTGCGCCAACTATCACAGTGATGTCTCTCAGCTTCGCGAATTAACAGTGTCGGATGAGCTCTCCTAATCGTCTACGGGTAGTATCCATAAAAATATCTTCCAAAAGGAATCGAACTCTACCCGAGGCTGGGACACATGACCTGGTCCCAAGGCTTGTATGTCATCGAACGACTTACATCAGACTCGGAAGCCACGTCCCCAATTCTTCTTATTAGACCAAATGGCTCCACGATTTTCTTCACCTTTTGTCACCGTCCTCTATTGTTGCTCCCATGGCCGCTACGCGCTTCAACATCGCGATCCCGGACAGCGACCTCGAGGTCCTGCGGCAGAAACTCGTCCTAGCGCGTCTTCCGGACGAGCTGGAAGGCGCAGGCTGGGATTATGGCGTGCCACTCGCCGATATTCGCCGTCTGGTCGACCATTGGAAGGACGGCTACGACTGGCGTAAGGCAGAGGCGATGCTAAACGCCGACTTGCCTCAGTTCACTCGTGATATCGAAGTTGAGGGCCATGGAACGCTTAATGTGCATTATGTACACAAGAGGAGTGATGTCGACGGAGCCATCCCTCTATTGTTTGTTCACGGATGTAGGCTGCCTTCTCCACGGCTTTGATCTTGAACCAACACTATCATCAGGGCCTGGAAGCTTCATCGAAGTCCGAAAGATACTCCCTCTCCTTACTGCACCGGAGTCTGCAGACTCGCCAGCATTTCACGTCGTCTGTCTCGGCCTACCTGGTTACGGCTTCTCAGAAGCTCCGCGCAAGAAGGGGTTTGGACCAATCCAGTACGCTGAGGCAGGCCAGCTCGTTCCCGTGACTTCTTTGCTTCCCTGACAAGTGTAGGTCGGTCATAGATTAATGCTTGCGCTCGGGTACAACGAATACGTTACGCAGGGCGGTGACTGGGGCTGGAGGGTGTGTGGTCAGTAACTCAATCTGCGTATGTATTGATGTGCGTTCGCAGATCACTCGCGCCATTGTGGCGAAGTACGGCCCAAACCACGCTAAGGCTTGGCATACGAACATGCCTATGTAAGTGCTTTCGTACCCGCCCGCACTGCCTCGTAACGCCTTTCCGACAGTGGCTCCCCTCCGACTCTATTTCGCAATCCCTTTCTTTATATCACGCATATGATAAAACCCTATACCGCTTCCGAGCGGGAAGGCCTTCGCATGACGCGCGAGATCGACGAGACAGGGCGCGCTTACCATGACGTGCACGACACCAAACCGCAGACCATCGGCTATAGCCTTGCTGACTCTCCGGTCAGTCTTCTGGCGTGGGTATATGAAAAGCTCGTCGCCTGGACGGACGAGTATGCCTGGACGGATGACGAAGGTTATACCCACGATCTGCTTTATGGCGCATGCTCCCACTAATTTCTTGATCTAGTCCTGACCTGGATTTCGATCTACTGGTTCTCGCGCGCTGGACCTGCCGCTTCCGTAAGGATATACTACGAGAACCGTGTATCACAGACAGAACAGAGCAAACTCCCAGTCACTGTTCCGACGGGCTTCGCTTACTTTCCTCGCGAGATTTACCGGTTTCCGCGCTTGTGGCTCCTTTCGCATTTTCAGCGTCTGTCTAAGCTAATGTCATTTTTAGGTGGAAGCTGTCTCTCGGGAAGGTCGTCCAAGAGGTAGAGCATGAGAAAGGCGGGCACTTTGCCGCGTATGAGGTTCCCGAACTGCTAGTCAGTGACCTGCGCAAGATGTTTGGCAAAGGGGGGCCTGCATATGGCGTTGTCAAAACTAGTAAGGGCTACCCAGAAACTTTGTGAGATGCGATGGCTTCTATACGCGTGCTTATTTGTGCATAAATTACCGTGGGTTATATTCACAGTCCAGAGTAGTCATCCCCAGTCAGAGAACTGCATACGGGTTAATTCCGTGCGTAGCTCAGGATCAGCGACAGACAGCATATTTAGCTTTTATAAGGCTGTGTTCGGCGGTCATCGTCATGGTTTTATGATCATCTACCATACGAGGCAAGTGAACGAGCTCTCCCAGTGTCGACACACTAAGGATGCGTGGGAGGTCAAGAAACTTAGCTCTTGTCACTGGGGCCCTCCTTTTCCTCAAGAAAAATGTATAAGGTCCAGATACCAAGACTCGGCCATGAGTCTGCGAGCGATGTTGCCAGATGTTGCAACTCAGACTCAGCAGCTGAGGTGAAGATTGGTCGAGGTTTGGATGACCAGCTGTGGCTGTCACGGTGGTCAAAGATGTCGACGCATCCACAGAATAGGCGTGCTCGTGCTGTCGATCCTTTTTGCGAGAAATATTGACGGTTGAGCTGACGTAGAAGCAGAACTACAATAGTTCACCGTACCGTATAATTTTCGAACTGTACGATACTTAGCGCGTGACATTCCGGTCCTTGGTTGCAACGGCCGGGACTCTAGTAAACAGTCATCACATAATAGTAGTACGTACACGTAGTATGTGACGGCACTGTTTTTTTTTTAAAAAAGACATTCTGGCCCTATTATTGCTCCGCTCTCAGGCTCTGAGTCTGAATCTGCTCTAAAGCATCGTCACTCGAGACTGAAGGTGTTCTGTCGGAAAACCAGGATTGACATTATAGTTCCCGCTCATTTCAACATATAGTTTTGATTATAATGGAGGTTATGAGCAAAAACAATTGGCCTGAAAGTGGTAAACTTTCTCCGAAATCATCAGTTATGATGCTCGTAATCAACTGTGGGCAATTAAAATGCCATTATAGACTGACCAACAATTCAAGTAATTGTTTTCGGAGTTGGGCATGCGTACGTGATTTTCGTATACTCTCACCACGAGCGTTTGAAGCCGCCATCCGTGCCGCCTTCTATGTACCCGCAGCTCGTCGTGCGAAGCTGTTTCCGATCTTGGTCCTGGTGGTTTGTCTGCTTGCGCAGCATCTCAACCCCGTACTGAGTCTAGGACAGTAGGACTGCATTGAGCTGGAGGCTATGCAGTGTGAATCGCAAGACTATTTCGTCACAGGCGCCTCTTGGGATATATATGTGCCCTGGGTCCTGCCAGTGCATGCACCTCTTTTTCCTTCACTCCTACAATGTCTTTCGATCCGAAATTTATTGCGTCTGTTCCTGAGGCTCCAGGCCTTCGCTGGATGAACATCCCCTTCGATGTAACACCTGCTGCCAAGGCTGCTTGGGCAGCCGCTCTTGTCTATGGTAAGGGCCTGATTTCTTTAGTACGTACACAGTGCTGATAGGGAATCAGGAATCAAGTCAGTATACAATGCATCGTTGGCCTACGCCTGTTAAAACATGCCTTAGCCTTGTCCTCGGATACCTTTGCTTGAGCTACCTTTTCCGCAAGGGCCTCAATGGTCTGAGGAACAGGTGCGTGCTGACGCTCTGGTCTGTTGCTCTAAGCTCGGTCTGAACCCTAGTATGCGAAGGATTGTCTTCGCTTTGATATCCATTCAGCTTCTCCTCTGTACTGGCCACGTCGTTGTGTTGTTGGTGGAAGTGGTCGTTGGGAACCTCCTCACCTTTACATTCGTGACGAAGAATGGCTATCAGTTCATCAAATTCCTCACAAACCCCGCGGTGGTGGTCCTAGACAGCGCTCAACAGGTCTTAGCTACTCTGACCGTGAGTATCTAGGCTCTAAACTAGCAAGTCTTCGGCACTCGTTGATCCACTGCCTAGATACTCCTTGCAAACTTCTTCCTTGTGGGTATCCTCGACTCATGCTGTACTTGCAAAGTCTAATTGTCCATTCAGACTTGGCGGTTGTATGAAGTGTGGGGAAAGCGAGCCTTGATCGCCCTGCCCACGGTATGTTAAATGGTGTATGCCGCTTACCGAGATCTCAATTCTGTTCATAGCTTATGATGCTGAACTTTGCGGAGCTGGGTACGACATCGTCTTGCTCGTATATGTGCCGAATCTGAATCTACGAGATAGTTTTGGCAGTTATCGTCTTGTTGAAAGTCTACAGCCTTAACAATATCGACACCTACTGGCTGCGCAACACAGGCTGGGAATTGCTTTCGTACCGGGTTGTGACAGCGGCAACACAACTCACCGTGACTGGCTTGCTTGCCTGGAAGTCCTGTGAATCCTCGAGCATTGCGCTGCCAGTCCCCCGCTGGAGCCCAGAGTTTAGGCATTGGACTGCAGGTTCTATCGTCAACGTCATCATAGACTCTGCTCTCGTCTACCCGATCTTATTGCTCTTGAGCGTTCTGCCCCCCATGTATTCCGTGACTCAGCAGGGGTTGGACATCCTTGGTGGTGCTCTCGGGCAGATTGGCGTGCGTATCCACTACGTACCCCAAGTATTGGATCAGTACTCACCTTGGCTGGTATGCAGCTCACCGTTGTCCTGAGTCTGATTCTGCGCGACCGGACTGAAGATGAGGCACCCGAATATGCGGAGGGCCCTTCGGCCCCCGGGGCCGAAGCACAAATCGATAGCTCTGGGAGGCTTGCTGCGTAAGACACAGCAATTGATTCTGAAATAATATGCAGAAGGAATCGGTATAGCGTTGACGAAGAGGAGGCTTAATAATGATCAGGGTGTGCCAAGAGGTCCTAGCAAAAACAGTTGTTTCCCAGTCATCCATATTTCTACGCCCCTCGTCCCTCGACCATTCGGCAACGGCCCAGAGCAATCGCTTGTAGTTGACGCTGGCGTCTTCTCCGCGCCCTGTTTATTTATCAATGAAATACTTTAAGTTGTATAGACGCCAGGTGATGACGAATGCTTCATAACCATTTTCGGTATGCGTAGGGTCTGGCCTGGTGTCGTCTACTGCTGGCGCACGCGCTGAGCTTCGAGGTTGGGGTGGCCCGACGTTAGCCGGGACGGACGCGGGCAACGGCGAGCCGCTCGGGTGGGTGGGTCTTGCCGGTGCGCCACGGTTCGCTCAGCGCGCGGAAAACGACCTAGTTCGGTGCATATACATGTAGGCTAGCTAGCACACAGTGTGACGTGAGTCCTACTATAGGGGCTGGGAGAGTGGGATAAGGGCGACTCTGGGGGTGACGAGGAGCGTGCGGGAACGGCTATGCGCTGGCAGTTTATGTTAGGAGGAAGAAGAAACGAGGAAAGGCGCGTGTGGGCTGCTCCACCGGGCCTGCGGTCCGGCCTCGTGCCTCGACTGAACCTCCAGCACAAAGCAGGCCTCGACGCGGCAAAGGAGAGGAAATACTCGTGGCAGACGACGTATTCGAACCATTCAAGCCGAGGGCCACGAACAGCGGCGCAAGATCTAGGTATCCCCAGCGCCCATTGCCTGGATGGAAATAACTGATCCTCCCATGGAACACACTGGACAGGAACCCTTTCTTTGTCATCAGGACGAGTACCCCAGTCCGTCCGAGCGGAAGTTTGTGCCCATACTGAGGCAGAAAGCGGCCCATCCTGCGAAGGATGTTTGGAACTGTAGTCGGTTCACCGGTTTAATCGGATGGAAAAGTGCGCATCGCCGCACGTACCGAAAGCCGTGTTCCATCTAGCGTCTGCTCCATCGTTGCACCGCCTTCAAGTGACACCATCCCATCTCGCCAGCAGTCCTACCGAATCTGGGTTCTTCTTCTCCCAAGCCGTCCTTCCGGAGACAGGTACTTGCTTGCACCTGAGATTGACCATCAAGTTGGTTGATAGCGCATCTCCCCGCGTCTTTCACTTTGGATCCGCTCTTTAAACGCATCTGCTGCTAATATAACGGTAGATAAGTACAACGCGAGACTGCAGGACCGTCCTGTGCGCCTTCCCCCGCACCAATCCCCCTCCCCTATCTCTCACCCATGGCTGCAGATGTTCCATTTCCGACATCCACGCTGGTTGCGGCTTGGCTAGCCGCTGTGTTATATGGTACGCTATTGCTCATAAAGGAGAGTACGATTCTTAGTTCTATGATGTAGGAATCAAGTTGGTGCCAATTTGTTGAAAAGCTGGCAGGCACTACATGCACTTTTACAGTATCGTTCTTGCGGTCATTTCCTTTCTTTACATAGCCGGGAAAGGCTTGTCGTACGCTAGAAACAGGTGAGCCGGCCAGTCAACGGTTCAAGAAAGGCAAATACACATACAGACCGAAGGATCTTGGTCCTGATGATTGGATTACAAGCCATCTTATCTACGGGTCATGTCATAGCGTTGCTAGTTCAGATTATTCGCGGTTTTATCGACACACCCCCCGTGCCGGAGGGAATTCCAGCAGATACTTCACCGATTACTGCGTATTTCGACAATCAAAGTATGGCCGAACATGTCATACAGGAGGGATTTTACACGTTCAATGTTCGTATCTGCAGTTCTACGGTAGTCCCGCGAAGGTCCTTATCTATCCGCAGACCATCGTCGCTGATGCATTCATGGTGAATATCTCTCGTTGCTAGTGCCCTGAAACAGATGTGACCGTCTCTAGACATGGCGAGTGTGCGTCGTATGGGATAAGAGGGCTATCATCACGACGCCCTTCGTAAGTTCTAACACTCCTTTAAAGGAATCTGCTCAACGTTTAGTTTACAATTAGGTTGTCTTGAATGTAGTGACTACTAGTGAGGGTGGAAAGTCGCTTCCTTCACATAGCTGATTCCTGATAGCGCCTCTAGTATTTGCATGCCTGTTCATGCAGACACTGGCTAGGATAGGACCGGATCCGCAGGCTTTCTTTTCGCGCGGTGCAGAATGGAGGATCATCGCCTTTTGGACGACGTCGTTTATCACTCAGAGTGCCGGTACATTCCTGATCGCATGGCGGAATTGGTCGACCCCTGTTGTTGTTTCCGCTGCCGTCCGACGTTCTCGTCACAGACCTGGTTTCATCCTGGGCATCATCATTGACTCTGGAGCCATCTACTCCTTGGTCGTGCTGTTGACACTCGTTACATACTTGCGGAAGCTTGCTGCTGGCGGCATCATGGGCGGCATTCTTGGACAGATCAGCGTTCGTCTCCAACGTATACGTTTCGAGTTCAGCGCTCACACCAGTTGTCCGTAGACAACCGTTCCACTAAGTATTATTTTGCGCGAACGGTACAAAGAAATGACGGCGATGGAGCTGACAGCTGGAAGTATCATCGTTGCAGAGAGCCACAGCCTACCGACTCTGCGAACATCAAACGATGGCGTAGTCATCCAGGTTCGGCAGTCGATGCATAAGGTTATCGACCCTACCACGACCGTGAGTCTCATGGACCGGTCATCCAAAATTACTCACCTTATTGACTCGGAGGAAAGGTTACACAGTACAAGACCGCAAAAAAGTTATCCTCCCGCAGTACGATAGATGTATAGTAGCCAAGTCACGACAAGCTGAGTCGGGCCATTGCCAATGGACACGATTTGGAAACTTACTGCCTCTGAACGCCCTATTGTGATGTCATAATTGTACTTATAAATGTCGTGTGACTATGTGTCGTCTTTTGAGGAGTGAATAGAACTACTGTAAGAGTGCTACTGCACTTGGCTCAGGTTGAGTATGCTGCAGTTCGTGTTGCGGTCTATGCTAAGCACGACCCCCCGAAGAACGCGACTTGGGTGCATCTTGCACACCTGCCATCTGTGCACAGTTTCTTACATGGCTTCTTTGCAGGGCATCAAGCCTATCGATTATCGTGAGAAGGTGAACGCTTACTGGGCCATCAGACGTAAGCGAGTTGAAAGCAATATGGGGCACAGAAGCTCTTAGGGTACGAAATACAAGGACTTCCAATTGATGAACGCGATGAACGCCAGGGCAGTGTACAGGCGCGTGCAGATGCGTCAGATGGGGATAATGAGGATAGACGAGGCGGCCTTCCCACGCCCGTCCTCGTTCAATATCTGCCGCACGCAGTCTTAACGGAATCACACCGTCTTCCTCTCATCTGAGAAGCTGTGCAACTGCACGCGACATTCGAATAGGTACGCGTTATTGTACGTTTACACAGTTTGGAGATGCTGGAAGCATTAAAGAATTGGGACAGAGGCATTCGACTGCAAGAGACGTTTGCACGATCGGATCTCGGGTCGTACGGTGCCCAACAGGCACATTCCTCGAGCCTCGAGCTTGTGTCGCGCAACCCGTGATAAACAGACAAGGGTTTCTCATCTGATTGTGTGAATACAGTACAGTAATATGAAAGCCCCTGGGGTCAAGATAGGAGTACAGATACGTGCCTCGGCGCCGAAGCCATCCAGAGGTGACAAGATATCGATACAGATGAGCCCGCGATCCGAAATAGCAATGCAATGTGCCTACAATAACTCCAGCAGATGCTAAAGCGATATTTGATGGCTAGCAGGGATTGAGAGAAGAGAGAGTGACCAGCGGCGAGGGATCCGGTACAGAGCGATTACAGACCGAGGCATCCAGCTTCGAGAATGAAGAGCACAGAAAGAAATGGGAGCAAGATGTACGATCCAGTGAGGATGGTAAGTTCGATCCGATGATGCGAGAAGAGAGACATCCTGAGAAGAGATCATATACCAGCAGAGGAGACAAGGACATGATGAATCGGATCTTCAATAAAGACGTCGCATTCGCCAGGAAGGGTCGAGCCACGGTGGCACAAAGCAGCATGCTTCCACCTAGGGACGGGTAAGCCCTGCTAAGTTGTTTTACCCACTTTACCCACCAGAATAATTCCTTAACCTGCGCGCCGTATAAGGACAGCGAGAAAAAGTAAAAAGACAAGGATACACCTTAGTGTCGACATTCTTGACACTTTCGAGGTCAACCCACTTCTTGCACTTATGACATTTCCCTTGGCGCATGTCATGCCGCTCACGTTGGCCTGCCTTAGGGCGCGGGTCTGTTCGGAAGGCAACCGGAGGAGAGAAAGGCGCGCCGGTGACGGGTGAGATGCCATGAGCGTATTGCATGTGGTAGCTGGGAACCAACATCAGTAGATCGCAAGCGCAAATGAAAGGTTACAATCTGTGGTGATGTTGAGAGGGGGGATTATAACGAGGGGTAAGAGCGGGGCAGACCACTTGAACGCCGAGAACTTCATGCTTAACCATACAATAGCACCATCCCCGCCGCGGACCGGCGGCTCAGCACAGATAGGGCATGCTCCTACTTTGGTACGACCAATGCCTTTGGTAAAACGAGGTGTATAGAGATCAAGGGGGCCGCGCGGCATATTATATACTGCGCCTCGAAGCTTGGGTCTGTTCATGGGGACATCAAACCAGACTCGACGATATAAAAAGATAATAGAAATGAGCATAAAACTGGACGCACACTCGGTCCTCAATTTGCAGATGCGAGCTTATGAAGAATCGCCGATAAAGAAGCGCATATCCATCATCGACAGGCACGTTAGGGGGGAATGTTCGGCGAAGAGAGACATTCGACTTCCTGTGAGCTGTTGCTCCGGTCGCCTTGTCGCTAACCTCAGTGGTTTCGGAAGCCGGAGATAGAGTTGTACCAAGAGTACGGATGCGCTTAGCTAGATCACCAGCGGGCGAGTCATCGCGCTTGCGTTTCGAGCCAGCGTTTCCCGTGGCCAGCATCCGGTCGCGCAGATTATGGAAGCGCCACTGTAAGGTAGCTGCACTTAGCGGTACGTCCTCTTCATCCGAACTTGACGTAGAACGGGATAAGGGAGAGGAGAACGGCGAGGATCTGGAATAAGCATCGGAGGTACAACTGCGCGCAGTCAAGGGAGATCCTTGCGACCGAGTAGAACCTGCGTGATACGAAGATGCGATCGGCGAGGTTTGCAGAAATGAAGACGATGGTCCAGGAGAGGAAGTAGGCGCTGAAACTGGGCGAATGGAGTCGAGCAAGCGGGCCATGAACCCTCGAGATGTCGAAACATCCACATCGCAATCGTCATCAGGATAGTCGTCCCAAGGGCTGGGCGTAATCCGACCTGCCGAGGCGATGGCTTTGCGAACTTTTGGACGAGATGAGTGTTCTATAGGCGAGGTTCCTGGAGTGGTACTACGGCGCGGAGATATGAAGGGCGTCCGAAATATCGAGAGTCCCCCCGGAGAGTACCTGGAGGGAGAAAGATAAATCGAGGAGAAGGACGGGCCCCGAGAAGAGAGAGGTAGTGGAGATTCGTTCATCTGGAAATGGGTGGGAGGGGGCTCGTGTAAGGCTGGTGAACCAAAGACATCGTTCAGTGAAAGGGTAGAGTGGGTAGACTGCGACAGAGATGTTGATGAATCAGATGCAGACCGACAAGGAGCGAACGGCGGGGACGGATATGAGTGGCTGCTCGGGACTGCAAGCGTAAAGAATGTGTTATTTTTGGAGGGATTATACGACAAAACGCTGTTTCTTGTGACAAGCGAGGGTGACCTGGGCTCGTAAGATTCGTCGAACGTGGATGTATGCGCATGAATCTTGGCGGGGGAGGCCGGCGGAGACCAGAAATAAGAGGCAAGCCAGGTCCTATCTCTAAACGACGGTTAACACTTCTCTGAGGATAGTAAAAATCTCCTCACCCGGTCAGGTCGGTCATGATAGCTTGTAGCTAAGGGATATGTTTACGCGAGTACTAGCGCCCAGCGGGAATGGAGCGAAAAGCCCGCAGGCGGCCCGCACCAAAAAATATGGTTAGGGTTAAATAGTATCTCAGCTTGACCAGGGCTTGACGCTCAACAACATCTTTCGCTATAATATGTCGTCTGCGTGCCGCAGTAGTAGGGGCTCGTTCAACTCTCTCGGCCCACTCTAGGATGGCCTCCCCACTTGAATTTGGGCAGGGTTGTTATATCTACGGATACAGAGATACAAGCAAGGGATATGTTTGCTTTCTCATACCAGTTTCAGTAGAAAGAAGGATCGTATTTTTGTCCTTTGTGCTGAGCAGCACTGAACAGCAGTGACCCCCGGCCCGGGATTGCGCGACCACGTCACATGAACTGAGTTTATCCCTAGTCGATGGATCAAATGTATTGGCGGTCCGAGGAGCCGTAGTTACACAGGGATTAAAGTGACAGCGCGAGGCCAGGGCCACTATAGTAAACATATACGATGCGAGGGGACGGCGGCACAGGCCCGCACGGGGAGGCAGACGCAAGCGCCCGTTATTAGGTCCGACATCGTCGCGACCGAGGAGGAGAGGGCTATGCTAAAGGGATCCTACACAGCGTTGGGAGGAGCGTCGTCAAAGGTGAAGGTGGACGGGTTGGCTTTCAGGAAGGCGAGGAGCTCGCGGCCTGGGTGGCTCGAGTTCTTGAGGAATTCTAGGAAGTTTGGGCGGTCGTGGCGGTAGCGGCGGCAGGAGTTGAGGATGTGCGCGTGGGATTGCAGGACATGGCAGCGTGGGCAGCACCTTTCCTCGTTCGGGAAGAAGCGTGTCCGGTACTCGCCGGTGGGGGCGTGGTTGGTGATGGCCCGAGTGAGCCTGGCGACAAGGGCGTTCGAGGTGTTCTCGAGACGTAGGAAGGGGCCTCCTCTCCATCGGGCGGGGCGGGGCGGCTTGCGGCCGCAGAGCATCTGGTGACCACGGTACGTGGGCGACTTGGCGAGGGAAGCCCACTCGCGCATAGCGCGCTGGGAGGCGGCTTGGCGCTGCGCTGCCACAGAGGCGACGGGCGGTTGGGGGGCGGTGCGCGCAGCGCACTGCGCATCTTGGTCGGTGAGTTCATTGATGACGATGCCGGAGTGCCCCGGAACGTAGTGGAGGTGCACGGAGCGAGCGGGGTCGGCCTCAAGCCACGGGTGGATGATGCGGCATGCTGAGACCCGAGCGGTTTGACAGCTGCGGGGGGAGGTGTCGAAGCACTTGGTGAGCGCTCCGACGCAATCTGAGAAAATGTGGATCTCGTCAGCTTGGTGCTTGACGAGTTCGCCGAGGGCAGCGGTGATGGCGAACGACTCAGCATCAAAGGCGGTAACGCGGCTGCAGCTGAAGCCACGGGTCTTCAGGAGGGTAGACGCCCTGTACGCCCGGTAGGCGGCAGCGGTCTTCTTCGAGGAGCCACCTAGGGCGGAGCTGTCGGTGGCGGCATACATGGCTGTGGGGCGGTCACGGAGGCCCTCGATGAGGCGAACCAGGTCCTCCTGCCATCTGTCATACTCCGGGGAGCTGCGCCTAGGGTGGGACGTGTGAGAGTGGATACGATCAGTGTACAGGTCGAGGACGCGGGTGCCCGGCCACAACTCTGCGTGGGAGTGGGAGGTCGGCTCGAGGCTGGGGTCGCAGTGGGCGAGGAGGGTCTGGAGGGGGAGGGGAGAAAAGGGGATCACCCGGGATATGAATGGGGCGTATGTGTGGAGGGCGTCGTCGCTGGGCTCCGGGGTGAGGGATGTGGCCTGCACAAGGATGTGTGAGTGGGGCAGAGACTGGAGGCAGATAACAGAGTTGTCGTAGAGACGACGTGCGTGGATGTGCATAGGCAGAAGGCCAGCCATGATGCTGAGCGCGCCTCGGGGAGACATGCGGAAGGCCCCCAGGATCCACCGGGCGGCGGCGTTGAGGGTGTCTTGGAGAGGCTTGATAAGGTACTTCGGGGTGCGGCGGGGGCAGTACCACAGCCGGAAGCCAACTGTGAGCAGAGGGAGGACGCACGACACCACGAGTGCGCGTTTGTGGGCGGGTGACAGGCCGCGATTGGAGTTGCCAAGGAGGGGGTAGGCTCGGACAGTGCTAAGGGCCCTCGTTGCGTAGAAGTTCACGTGATATCGGAAGTTGAGGTGCCGGTCGAGGAAGAAGCCGAGGAAGCGCCATACATCCTTGGCGCGTATGGTGAAGCGCTGACCCTCAACCTGGAGGACGAGCTCGGGGAGAGGGCCCTTGTAGCGCGGGTGGGGGAAGTGTTGCATTTCGTTCTTGTCCGGCTCCACAAAAATGCCGATGCAAGAGAAGGCTGTGGCGATCCTAGGGTAGAGGTCAGCGAGCAGTCTGACATTGGTCTCAAGGGAGGGGGAAGAGATGACGACCGTGCCGTCATCGACATAAAAGAATGCGGAGGCCCACAGCCGAGCCTCGCGCCTGGGAAGGGCTGCAGAAATGCTATACAGTGCAGGGAGGATGGCAATGGCAGTAAGTATGGGGGACAGAGCAGAGCCCTGGCCAACCCCAACCGAGCAGTTGACTGGGTCCGACAGGCATCCGGCCCAGCGGAAGCGAGTGTGCCGCCCAATGAGGTAATCGGCGAAGAAGGTACAAAGGGTGTCGGCGAAGCCGAGCCGCCGGAGAAGGGCAACAAGGAGCTCGTGATTCACGGAAGGGAAGAACTGCGCCAGATCAAATGCGAGGCAGGTGGTGTGGAGCTTAGCCTCCCATGCGGCGCGGATATGGTTGACGAGCAGTACGCCCGCGTCGTCTGTAGAGTGGGCTTTAATGCCCCCACATTGGGCGGGGTGTAGCAGGGAGAACCGCTGGCACTCGAACTGGACGATCTCGGCAATGATTTTCTCCCCCAGTTTACCTATGCACGAGAGGAGGACGATGGGCCGGTAGGCCTTGAGGACGCTGTAGTCGGGTTTCTTCGGCTTTGGGATTACGACGGTCGTGGACGTCTTCAGCTGGGAGGGCCAGTAGCCGACCCGGACGCACTGGGTGAAGAGGCGGGCAAGGAATGCAACTACCGGGTCGAGCGTGCACAAATAACTGATGCAGCGCCACGTGATATGGTCGGGCCCCAGCGCAGAGCAGCTGGGCGCGTCGGCGAGGGCCTCGCGGACCTGGTGGGCAGAGATAGGGACGAAGTCGCGTGCGGGCCGTTCAGGGACCTCGAGGAGGATGGTCTGATCGACCTGTCGGCCGTTCGCTGCAAAGAATTGGTCAGTGCACCCGCGGAAAAATTCCTCAACAGAGTGGAGAGGGCGCCCATCCCGCCCCTTGACATGGGAGGTGGACGACAGGGGGCGCAGTTGGACCCATCGCGCAAGGTCCCACACGTGTTTATCTGTGCACGTGCGCTGAATGATGTTGTCAAAGTGACTGCGCTTGGCGGCACGGATGGCCTTGAAGAAGGCCTTGTGGTTCGCGGGTGTCCGGTCATGGCGAAGAGCAGCAAGGGTGGCCTGGCACTCGTCGCTCCACCATGAGTTGGCGAAGCGGGAGAATTTGGGAGGCTTGGCTAGCTGTTGAAAGGCTGCCTCGGCGGCGGTGAAGATGGCGTCACATGTGACCTGGATGTTCTCACGCGAGTCCAGTGGGGTGTCGAGTTGGGCGACGAAGGCGTCACGCGTGGCCCGCCATAGCTCGAGGATGTCGTCTCGGGGAACGACAGGGAAGCTGATGTGGTCCGGTTTGAGGCTGAAAGCAGCCCGGACGATCGCGTGATCGGACCCAAAGGAGCCGCCCTGTTCGACGGCGAACGTAGTCTGTGGGTGCGTTGCAAGGTCGTGGTCAACCCAGATAAGGTCAATGACCGTGGGCTGGAGGCGTCTGTTGTGGGGGAAGTGAGTGTGGGTATCCGGGGAGTTAAGGAGTGAAACACCAAAGTCTGGCATTGTGTTGATGAGTGAGATGCCACATGCAGTTTGGCCGGCGCGTGAGTCCCACATGTTGTGGCGGATGTTGAAGTCGCCCGCGATGGCGACACAGTCCGGGAGGTAGGTAGGGCCCGAGAGGATGTCAAGAGCTGCGTGCGACTGCGGGTGGTTGTAGACATTGACAAACAGGCGGTCCCGGCCGTCGAAGGTGAGGGCCAGGCACAGGATGTGGGGGTGATCGACGAGGTCGTGCTGGGTGCGCGGGTTGGCGCCTGCCCACCTCTTGTGAAGGTATGCGCAGACGCGCGCCTCTCGCCGTTTGGTGACTTCGAGTAAGATCCACTCGGGAGTGGACTGGGTGCCGAAGAATTCGTCTCCATGCGGGTTGGTGGACAAGGGGGTGTGCTTGAGGACGGAGTAGGCCGGTTCCTGAATGAAAAGGAGGTCAGTGTCGTTCGCGCACTGTTCGAGGGCGGTGACAGTGTTTGCCGCGGTGTGGTTAGCGTTGAATGAAGCGAGGGTGAATAACTTAGGGGCGCGGCGGCCGGGCGGCATTAATTGAGGGCCATGATGTCCATCAAGTCGGAGGTGTCGGCGAGGCCGGAAGCTGCCGGATCGGCAGCCGGGTGCGAGGGCAGCGGGGCTTGCAGGTCGGCCAGGAGCCGGATTGGGACCACCTGGGTGGGACCGGAGAGGGAGGCGCCGCTAGAGCTGAGGCCGGGGACGGGCGTCGTAGTTGGGGGCAGGGAGCCAGGAGTGGTGGAGGCGCGGGCGGTCTGCCTGGACTTGCCTTTGGCCTTGGCGGTGGTGGGAGGGGGAGTGGGTCCGAAGCGGGCAGGGCGGTGGTCGCGAATCCACGCTGGGTCACGCCGGTTCTGGTAAAACGAGCAAACGATGGAGTTAGCACGGTGGGGGCCCCCACAATTGATGCACTTGTTGGGGGTGTTCAGGGCGAGGGCATCATGCTGGCGCTCGTCGTGGTCGCCGCCGCAGCGCGGGCACTTCACGGCATTGGAATGGCAAAGGTGACAGGGGTGGCCCCATCCGAAACAGCCTGTGCACATGGGGGTGGCGGGGCGGAAGTTGAACTGTTGCACAGGTGCGACAATAATGCCATTGAGGATGATGCGCTCCTTCATCACGGCACGCATGATCGAGCTCCTGCTGTCATCGTAGAAGTTAATAAAGAAAGAACTGAACTGGGCGTCGAGGGTGTCGCGAGTGAGGCGCGCCGTGCCAACAAGGGAGGCCTGAGGGAAATTGGCGAGGAACTGCTCACGCAGCTCGGGGATGGTTACCTGGGACCCATCGTCCATGATGAGACGGACACACCTGTACATGACGCCATTCTGGTTGCACCACCGTTCGACTTCTGCCACGACGTTCTTGAAAGCGGGGAGCTGCTGGACGAAGCCCAGGCACAGGTTGTCCAGGAAATCGGCGGGGCGAGCTGGAAAGGAAAAACGGCACCCCTTGCCATTGAGAAACTCAACCAGGGAGGGCTGCGGGCAGTCGGGCGGGACGTGGTTGGCCTGGATGGCCTTGGCCCGGTATTCGAGGAACAGCTTGAGGAGGGAGCCATCAAGCGGGATCAGCGAGACGTTAGGGGGCATGATTTTGTTGAACACAACCATGATTTGACGAGCCGTGTGTTTCGGCGCGCGCCGAACGTCAGGAATGGTCTTCTTGGCAGAAGCATTGAGCTGCTTAGCCCAAGCCCGTGCCTCGGATACAGTCTGGAATCTAGGGACCTCGAGAGGCTGCTGCACAGCCTGGGCATACGACGGGGTCTTACCTGCAGGGGGAGCGGCCTTGCAGGGAGGACCAGCTGCGTGGGGGACATGCGGAGCAGGCTGGGTCGGGGCAGAAGGCCCCGGGAGAGGCAGAGCAGCCGCGAACATGCGGTTTCAGTGGATGGAGACAGTCTTGAGGCCGTTGAAGAGGGGGGAGAGGTCGCGGTCAGTGCGTCCCGGGAGGCGCACGATGCGGTGGAGATCGTCCTCGGACTCCTGCATCCACAATGCAATAGCCATCAGGGACGAGGACAGGGCGGAGAGGGACTCATCGAAGCGAGCGTGATCGAGGCGGAGGAGCGAAATGCCCCCAGAGAGGGCTACTGGGTGGGCTTCGGCGACGCCACCAAGGCGGGGCGGCTGGGAGTTTACAGGAGCGGGAGGGGGCTGGTCCTGTGGACCAGCGGCCTCCATATTAAGAGAGAATCAAGGGGAAACGCAGAAATAAGAAAACGAGACGAGAGATAGGGTATAAGGGGAGTCTATGCG
>MU273812.1:0-26834 GCA_022160365.1 Vararia minispora EC-137
GTGGCATCGGGCTCGGCAAGGGGAACACGAGGCCGTATACCAACGGGGCGTATACCAGCCCCGATCCGTTACCACCCGCTGGTAATGGCATTACCAAGACATGGTAAGACGTGTGGTATTTTTCGTTTAATTTGCTTGTCGCATGTGAGGCTCATATCTGAACTTTATCACGCTGGGCTCTCTGGACTCAGGCTTCTGTTGACGCTTCTCGACCCCTTGCAAGCAGGAAAAATCTACGGAATAAATTATGCTTCACTTACCAGCTATCAGATGTAAGGTCCTGAGCTCATGTTAATTCAAGATACACTATGCATCCACGCTATCAGGGGGTCTCACTGGTCTTAGCAGCTACTGTAGTTGACCAAGGGCTGGAATACTGAGCACGTGGATTGGAAAAAAAAAATACAAACAATTGGGATGCGTTTCGGAGACGGGAACAAAAAGTAAGCGGGAGCGTGCAAGGGCGAACGGGACTACTGTAAATACGACGAACGTATGTGTGCGAAGGCCAAACATGTGGAACAGTGTGGAATGACGAATCTACCCATGACGAGGTCCTTACAGGTGTACGCATGAAAGCAAAGTTACTTTGGTAGGCAATCGTACTTCAGCTCATAATGCTACAGAAAGAAATTTGCTACTCATATGTGAGCGCTAATTGTTTTCATGATGTTACTGCTGAGGGGAAGGGGTATTTGTCACGCCGTGGAAGTAGGTCCCGGAGCTGCGCACGCCGTTTCATCGGGCCACGGGGAGGCGGACCGCTGCAATCCGACGCACACACTCACGGGAGCTGCCCGCGCCCGGTTAAGACACGTTCTGCCTGACAAACGTTATTTATTCGCGAGAAAATATGAAGTGAAGAAGACAAGACAACACGCGATAGCTCTACTACTGCCACCCCATTCGCTTGTCCTTTTACTAAAATTATGGTGGTCCGTACACCCAGTACTACTAGCTTGAGCACCGGTCCTTGCGATGGGAGAAACTAGAGCTCACGTGGCGTTCCAAAAACGCGAGGAGCGCGTCACGGCAGTCGAGCACTGGGCGACGGAGACAAGTGCCGGCTGGGCCGATTCCACGTCTTCTTCTGCGTTCACCTCGCGTGCTATCCGCTTTTCCTCGTCACCAGCCTCTCGTACAATCGACCCGACCTCGTACTCTTCCTCCGTATCGCACCCGGGACCCCCGACGACCTCATCCTTAGCCGTCTCAGTTGGTCAATCTGGGTTCCTGTCCTCCACGTTCACGAGTTTTACGACTACGAATGTTAATCCTGCATCCTCTACGTTACTTACGACTATGACATCTGCGTCTATCCCCCGAGGCATTCTATCTTCTTCCCAGGGCGGTACAGTTTGTATTGGTAACGGCCTGGACGCGTCTGTTGACGGATTGCTTGCTACGATCGTGCTTTTAACTGCTGTGGGTCTACTGATATGGGTACGTACCACTGCCCATCTTCTATCCTCGTACGATACAAACGCCTTCCTTTTTTTAGTTATTATTTGCGGCCATTCGCCCGCGATTCCGACAAGTGTACGGGCTTAGAGAGTGGTTTGTACCAGAGGAGTACGTAATTCCTGACTCGTCGAAGCCGGTGTTCTCATTCATCGTAGAGCACGACCTAAACCCTTGCGGAACACATTCTGGTCATTCCTATTTCCTCCTGTGCCTCTAGTCCCCTCTATATCCAAATATGTCTCCAATGCAGGCGAGTCTGCCGCAACGGACGCCAAACTATTCCCTTCCGACGAAGAAATCGTCCAGCGCACTCTCTATCACTGTTTTCGTATCGTCGTGGGATGGTCTATACTCGCTCTCGCCGGCGCAATGCCCTTGTATCTTGTGTCCACGCCTTGCCTTGCTCAGTCTGCTCCTGATCCCCAGTTCGGTGGCTCGTATTCAACTCTACAAGATCTAAGTTTACTTCGACTCCTAAAGTTACTACAGAACAACACCATCACTACTCCAACATCTACCCTTGTACTTGCTGCTCGGACGGTTGTTGATGGGCAGGACGAGTTTTGGAGGGCGCGTCTCCGTGCCATTATCCTCGTAGTTCTCGTCATTGTGCTCGGCATCTTGCCCGCGCTGTACCAACTCCTCAGAGAACACAGCCGGTTGGTCAAGTTTCATCGTAGATGGACAGACAGACATCTACAAGGCATCGAGCTCGGGTGGTTGAGTGCGAAAGAAGCTCCGGGATTCGTTGGCTGGGGAGAACGCCGAGTTAAGGAATTTATCCATCGGACCGGCCTTGGGTCGTCTCTCTTGAGCAATACTTTCTCTCAAGGCAACGGTCATCGTCTTGAAAGCGATGCTCTTCTGCGCTACGATGGCGGGGCAGACGACTTCCCTGAAGTAGACATCCAGAGGGTATTCTCCGTCGGGTAACTACATTTTCCCTGCGGCTTTTGCAGGCAAACCGTGTACTCAACCCACTTCAGGGACACAGAAGGTCTCGCGCAACTGATTGATGAACGGGATGCCATTCTGGAGCAACTGGAGATGGCAGAGACCAAGTACATCGAATCGTTTCGCATCACCACGCCCGAGCCCTCAATAGCAGACTTTGAGATGCAACCCACGGTGGAGGTGGATGGCCTTCCACACATTAGCAGACCAAAGCCATTGCGGGCCGGCAGAACGGTGAGTTTTTTCTTACTTCGGACCGTTGGCGGCACCCCAATACTTTCAGTCTACCAAGCGGAGACGCAACCCTGCGTATGGTTCCTCTTCCCTCAGCTCAGCATCGTATGCGCCGACCTCCTACGTTGCACCATCGCAGTACTACAAAGTTGGAGTGCGAGGTGTCAATAACGGCAACGGCCACGGACCAGGCACACGTGAGCCTAGCTTCTCCGAGTCTATTTCACAACGTGTCGTTGGCACACGCTTTCAAGAAGTAAGCCATTCGCGCAGTCTTCTTGGGTTCCCTCTCCCCATCGGCAGTCGGTTACACACTGCCGGGGATGGCGATTACTTTCCATCCGCTCTCGAAGAGCACGAAATAGAGCCAATCCCAGATCCAGCGCGCTTCGGTCCAAACTATGTCGAAGGATCGCCCGCACGGAACTTCGAATCGCCGCTGCCCGGAAGCAGCGCACTGCAGGGACTATACACAGATACAGACCCGACGGAAGTTGGTGACGGCGACTGGGTCGACGTCTCCCGCGAGCCGCCGATCGATTTTAGCAGGCCGTCGCCGGAGGCCATGTCGCCCGACCCCGAGGAGGTCGCATCCGAAGCGCCGACTGTGCGCAACAGCACTCTGCGCTTTATCCGCCGACCGAAGATCTTTGGCCCGACGCCCTCTGAAGTTCGCGAGAGCATTCCGTTACGTCCAACAGCACCAGGTACGGAGGAGCCGCCTCCGCATCTGCGTGTGCAGCGTGCGCCCCCGTTTGTGCGGCCGTTGACGGGCTTCGATCACGATGCGCTCGGCGAGATATATGCGGATATCCGGACATGGAGGACGAGGCTCAAGGCGATCAACCACGAGGTGGCGGGCGCGCAGGCCAATGCATATGCGGACATTGCTGACGGCGCGAGGATCAGAGGGTGGCTAATTGTCGGGAAGGGGCTACGGTTTTTGCCTGGAATCCAGCTAATTGAGGGACGATCGAAGGAGGACATTCGGTGGGATCTGTTGCAGGTGGACGAGCGAGAGAAGATGCTACGCCAGATCTTCTACTGGATCTCGATGATTATGTGCGCAATATTCCTGGCTATTGGTCGTGAGTACAGCCGTATGATGAACATGCTGGGCCCCGTTGATGAAAAGTAGTTACGGCTGCCGTGGGTCTTGCTCTCGCCCCCGCACCGGACTACGCCCATTACATCACCTTTCTGGGCCCTTTAGCTAATAACAGAGCGTTCACGTCCGGGTTGGCTACTGTGCTGGCTCCATCGGTGGCAGCGACCTTGTTCATCTTCCTAGCCTTCGGCTGCATCCAGGGTGTGTACACTATCTTCGCGTAGTTCGTGCACACTAAGCGTGTGTACAGTGGCCTCACGATCTGTAGTGACGGTTTCGGTTTCTGGTAGCGAGCTGCTCATTATGCAAACGCTTTTCTATGTCATTGTCGCCGTTGCCGTCATCTGGCTCGTCGCTGTCGGCGCAATTTTGTATGCTTTCGGCGCGCTCAGCACAAGCACAGAGCGCGCACAAACTGTTGCCGATGGATCTGTCTACATCTCCTTGCTTGTCTTCGCCATCATTCTCAACATCGCCATCATCGCACCTGGCTTGCTCATCCTACAGCCACTCCAGCTCCGCCGCGTCCTTCGTGCTCAGAGAATAGCCGTAACCCCCAGACAACGTTTCCGCGGTAAGTCTTTCTCTTCATCATCTAACGCGCCAGAGGAAGGTGTTTGCTCATCTCGGCCGTAGCTTTATACCCTCGATCGTACAACCCTGTCTTTGCTCTATCGTGTTCTGTCCTTGCTTTCGTATTTGCCTCCACATTTTCAGTAATATTTCCTCTAATTGGTCCTGCGGTATGCATCCTGCTCCTTTTGACTCTTGTCGGTACGTGCTTGAACCACTCCTGGCTGGCCGTGTCATTAAGGATCACATCCGCTTACAGCACATCGATATCTCGTTGGCTACGTTTACGGCCGGACACGCTCCCAAACGGGTGGACGTCTACAGATCTGGCTCACAAAGCGTTTCGCGACCGTGCTGGCCTTACAGCCCATCCTGATGGGCCTTGAGCTGTTCTCACGTGAGCTTTGGCCGGAGGGTGGCACACTTGTCGGTGCTGGCGTCGTAATCGTCTTGCTCGTTGAAGGTTTTGCATACATGGTAACACGCAGGCCTGGGTACAAATCACTACACCCCGTCACGCGCGAGGCACTCACGACTTTCACCCGTGGCGCGCGCCCCACAAAAAGAGACATGCTCGACGAAGAGGATGCGGTAAGCGCAGAAAGCTCACACCGGACCGCACATCGGACGCGCGGCTCGTTCGCTTCGGTGCTCGACATGATGTCGGAAACGCTCGCCGTTCATCCGTCCGCATACGAAATGCGTGGGCCCGTACCTCTCCGTGAGCATTCCCCGCCCTCACTTAATCCCCACGCCAGTTCGTTTCCCGTACACCCGTGCGCCATTCCTCCCACCACTCGCTCCACGACTCCACTCCAACTCGTAGTACACACACCACCAGCATGCTGATTGTTTTCCTTCTCGCCTAGAGACAGAGACGCTGGACGACCTTGTGGCGACCGAGCGCGCGGCGCGCACTCACCCCGACGCGCCGCCACGGTTGCCACCCTTGCCCTTTGTGGATCACGCGGAGGAGATTGGGCCCATCCTATACGCGCCCGAGCTCGTTGCACCAGACCCCATCATCTGGCTGCCGCATGACGTAGCGGGCGTCGCGCGCTCAGAGGCGTATGACCTTGAGCGCTACCATGGCTTGCGTACAGTATTAGACGTGCGTTCGCAGGCGCAAGCGGGGGTAGGATCAGGGTCACGACGGCGTTCTGTGTAACGTTGAGGTTCGAGCTGGGCTTCGCCCCTGAGGTTACCCGTTTCTTCTATATCCTTTGTGTGCGCTGAGATGCTCATACTGGATACCTTTCCCCGTAGACCCGGGCATACTTATCAGCAGACCGTTTATCGGTCGACTGCCCCCCATCCATCGCCGCTTACATTTACTTGGATGTTTTCACGCCCCGACTTATGCGCCTGATTTCTCGTTCTTGTTTTTTTCGACGTGCTCCACGATGGTGATGAGGATACCCTGACGACGCCCCGCAGTAACTTGCACGATTTTACGTGTGCCTTTGCATGCTTCCGCCAACGTCGCCTGTTGTTTGTGCGCGGAAGAGAGTCACTAGGCTGCAGCGATGCTCCAACGGGATACGCTGCCCCAATTCCGTCGGGTATCACCCGCTAGGTAGGCAGGTCGGGAGCATACAAGTCGGCGGTGAAGGTCACTTTGAATAAGGGGTTCAAGAGCGAGTGGGGCTGTCCCGGTGTGCACCAGTCAGATCGCTGGAAGCCAGAAAGATGATCGAGATGCAGCAGCTCGGGTCGAGTCAAGGATGGTGCTGTCGTTGGCCCGCACACGGTAGGGAGCTCTCCTGAGCGGAGTACAAATCGCAGTGACACGAGGCTACCGGGATCACGAGTTCGGAGCGGGCGAGGGCGAGTGGCACGGACGCAAACGTCAGGGTGCGATAGAGAAGTTGTTCTGTCATGGTCACGGTCGGGAGGCGGACGGGCGCCGGTTGAAGCGCCGCGGACAAGTGGCGTGCCAGAGGATTAATATTGTTGGCGTCATGTTTTTTAGGTGGGGCACGTCAAAGAGAACGTGGTCTGGGAGCGAGAGTTATGATTAATCGAAGCATTCGACGCGTCAGGATTCGTTATGGATGGAGGTCGGATGAGATGGAAGGCGTCTGGGGATCAGCTCCAACGCCTGTGCGCCCGGGACATGCCACCCGACCCTCCCCACCCTTTTTTTCGCCTGCGGCTCCGCTCCGCTATATAAGATAATCGTCCCAGTCCCTCATCACGTCTCTAGCCCTGCTTCGTGACCACGCATCTCCGTCCCACTTATCGTTTTCCTTCCCGCGGGCGATGCTCAGCGCACAAACCTCTCAGCATGCCGACTTGGACGCCTTCGTGCGCTATTCCCGCTCCCTGCATGACTACACCCTTCGCCTCTGGATGGAGTCACGTCGGCAAGCCGAGGAGCGCGCCCAGGCCCGCGCGAGCAAGATCTCGCCCGATGCCTTGTCGAGCAGTGCGCGCAAACAGTCGCCGCTCCCACCGCCTTCTCCGTCTCGCCGTTAAGCATTGCAGGTGTGTGATGGCGTTCTGGGGTGTCTACGCTGTTCGCTCACGGGCGCCCCGATACTAACAAGGCTACTTGTCTACCGCCCTTTTGATCCGGACGTTGATCCGTCCACTCCTACGTCATGGCAGCGGGTCAGGGGCGCGCGGGCTCGGCGTAGGTGCGACTCATACGGCGGAAGACGACATAACCCTTTGGTCATGGCCCAACCACAATTGCGATCTCTCACACATCCATAGTCACTATCGCGTTAATTCCACATCACGCAACCTCTAAACAGCTGCTGAGCAAGAATAGGAAACATATTTGTATCTCTACTCGACGTTTTTGCCGTCTGTGCTGCTTGCTGTGCTGCTGGTGTCTTGTCACCACATGTCGCGGTCTGTAGTATAGCCTTGCTTTTTCTCGCTTTATTTGCTGCTCATTCATACTCACCGCCGCCGCTTGCTATAATCTGCCCTGCCATCCTCTTACTCCGACTACACTATCCAAGCTATGCTCAACATACTCGACTTTAACTTTCAGCACTCCCCGTGTAGACTCTTGCCGTCGATAAGATGCATATGGTGCTTTCATCGCCCCAGCTGGTAAATCACAACTGGACAAGCATCGCCTTGGATGTTCTTTGGCCTGTCCTTGTCACTTTAAGGAGCTATGCGCGCGTCTGATGAACCGCAACGTGAGAGTCATACCCAGCTTGGTGATAGAGGACATGTGGGCCACGGTGTAATTACTTGGCGAGTATGATCTATACGATGAGACGGGAATTGACCTCGTCGCCGTTGCCGCAAGCAGGATGAGTGAATCGTGCACGAGAAAAGACCAAACATCGTATATATGACGGAGGCGGCACGGCCAATACCCGCTCACCGCTTTCGGCCGTCAACATGCTGTACAAGTTTAGCGGCGCAGCATGGCTCAGCGCACTCGCGCGCTCGCTGCCGAACAATCAGTAGCAGCTAGCATTGGTCTATTTTCATGACATTTCCTGAATCGAGGTGACCATGAAGCATACTTGAACTTTGAGAGACGAAATGGCTGTCACCGTGGAAGTGTAAGGGAAAAAGCGAGACGAACTGTGAGGCTGTTGACGCCGGTTTGACATGTCGGAAAGAAAGGCGTGCCAAATTCACTGGCAAGTCCTAGCCGCTGGACGTCCTTTGGGCCCGAGCATAGCCGCCCTGAGCGCTGGAAGCCGCGGCTTCCTGTCATGCTGTGCGTCCCATGCTCACCGCAGCGAACAAGAGAAGACGGTCCATCGAGAGCGGTGATATATGGATCAAGGCACGTGGTTGGACGGGCGGGAGAAGCACGTTCGTGCCATTCAGCCGTTTCGATTTCTCATCATCATCCGTCCACTGCTAGACATGTTCGTCCGCTCAGGGGCGCGGCGAGACGCATATATAGTGGTTCGCAAAACAGACCGTCCGCGAGCAGTCGGTAGCAAGCTCCCGTAATATCCGCCTGGAACATACGGCCTTTCCATGGCGCTCTTACCGGTCACGATGCAGTTCTTCGCTCTCGCTGCCATTGCCGCCGCGGCAGGCAGCAACAGCAGCACTGCGAGCACGGGCGTCGGCAACTCTACACTAGGGCCATCCAATTTTACGGCGTCAGGGGTCTTCCCAGCCAGTCTTTTCCATGCGTACTACAACAATCCGACAGCAACTGACGAACAGCCTCAACCGGTCATCTCAGACCCCGTTACGGTGCACATGAACTCACCTGTTGCGGTCACAGGATCTTAACGTTATATTCCGCAGCGTGTTGTATATCCCTTCTCCTTGACCGACCCAAAGAACATCCCCCAGGTAAATCCTCACGCTGCGTCAGCCCATATGCCGTCTTACCCATGACGCACTCATCCCACAGGTTGATGTCAAAGACCCGCACATCCTTCCGCCCAAGCAGTCGTCCGATGCCATCCTCTCCGCCGCCCTCGCCCAGATCTCCTCCATCGGCCAAAATGCTTTCTTTGCGAACAGTTCATGTGCGCGTTGCCAGGCTCAGCTACTTGCCGCAAAGGTCGTCGCACTCGCTGCCCCCGAGAGGGGCCCGGACGTTGCTGTCGCCCTCTGCGAGACCTTCCAGGTCAGTACCACCTGTAACACGACGTGGGGCGCAGATGCGCTGGGGAGCGTTATTACGCAGGTGCTTGCGTTTGCGGATGTGGGCGGCTTTGACGGCCAGGTGCGTCCGGGCGGGGTTTTAGCGCGTTTAGAAGCGGCGTCTGACAGCCCACGTCGCGCACAGATGATATGCCAGAACTTCTTACGTAGTGCATGCCCTTTGCCTGGCGCGTCACCGCTCAACCTCACGAACTGGTTTGCCAAGCCGAAGCCAAACCCGCTCCCTGTGCCCAAGCGGTCGTCCGGAAAGCTACTCAAGGTCCTCCATCTCTCTGATTTCCATCTGGACCCTCGTTATGCGACCGGCTCCGAGGCCAACTGCACTTCGGGTCTTTGTTGCCGTGCAAATAACCACAACTCGCCAGCGGGTAGCAATACGACGGCCCTCCCCGCGCCACGTTTCGGAGCGTATAGGTGTGATACGCCGTACAGCCTCGCAGCCGCTGCGTTGGCTGCTATCCCGGTCCTGACGGCGACAGAAAACACTGGCTTTGACTTCATGGTGTACACTGGTGACCTTGTGTCTCACGACACCGAAAACCAGCTCTCGCGTGACTATGTGCTGTACACCGAGACGGTGGTATACGACCTGTTTAAGCGCACGCTCGGGTCGGGACCTGTGTATGTTGCGCTGGGGAACCACGACAGCTACAACCAGGCTCAGGACGCGCCGCACGCGCTCGGTGGAGAGCTTTCCAGTCAATTCAGCTGGAACTACGACCACGTCGCGTCGTTGTGGAAGGAGAAGGGTTGGATTTCAGAGAGCGTGGCGCAGCTCGCAAGGGCTCACTATGCGGGGTACATGGTCCGGCGGCAGGATGGGCTGCGTATCATCACCCTCAATACGGATCTCTGTGCGTGTTCCATTTTCATTTCTTTCAAATTTCTTTGCGTCTGGCTCCTCTGCACGTCTGACAAACAGGATAGGGTACCAGTACGTATGTTCATTGAGGCCGCTGTACGAGGGACTAAGTGAAATACCTCAGCGCCAATTGGTTCAACTTCATCAACATGACCCAGCTCGACCCTTCGGGCATGCTTCGTTTCCTTACAGACGAGCTACAAGACGCTGAGGACGCTGGCGAGCGAGGTGTGTTGTTTTCTTTTCCCGTTCTCAGCGCTTGAGACAGGAGCCACGCAGTCTGGATTATGGGCCACGTCCTCTCGGGATGGGATGGTGCGGACCCGTTGGTCAACCCCACCAACCTGTGTACGTTTCTTTTTTTCTGCATAGTAGTCGGCTCCTGATTGTGAACCGGTTCTAGTTTACCAGATGTACGCGAGGCGCTATCACTTTTCCTGCTTAATACTGAGTACTTTCTAGCGTCGATCGCTATTCCCCGCATGTAATTGCTAGTTCGTACTCCCCTTCTCGGGTCCATTCAGCGTTTACTGATGTCCATCAAGACATCTTCTGGGGCCACACGCACGAAGACGAGCACTCTGTGAGCCCATCTAGTTCTCCATTACGATGATGGCGTGCCGACATCCTACAGATTTTCTACACGAACAACGCAACCAACATCAGTGCCGAGACCGCTGTATCGCAAGCCTGGGTTTGTCAATTGGAACATCCCTCGTAGTCGGACATTGATCTCAGCCCTTCCAGATCGCTCCATCTATCACGCCTCTCACGAACTTGAACTCTGGCTTCCGCATGTATCTCGTCGACTCCGGGACCTTTGACATCATCGATGCGCATACGTGAGCTCTCGCGTTACCTATCTAGCGCTGTTATTCATTTGCATGCCAGCTGGCGGAGCGATGTCAACGCATTCTCACAGCTCGATGGACAGACGAAGTTCGGGCCGACATACGTATACGAGTACAGCACGCGCGAAGCGTATGGTGCAAACATCACAGGTTGGGGCGCCTCCGACCCGCTCAATGCCACGTGGTGGCACCTTGTCACCGAGCAGATGGAAGCCAATCCCGATCTAATTACTGTGCGTGCCCTACTAGCTTTTGCGGTCTGGTTGAGACGATCTGACCACGGCCGATAGACATTCAACACGTTCCAGGGTAAGCAATCTGTCCTGTCGACAACGTGCACCGGCCAGTGCGCGACGGCAAGGGTGTGCTACATGCGCAGCGGCTCGGCGGCGATCGCGTTCCAAAACTGCCCATCCGGTTTCGGCTCGGTGCAGTAGCCGTGCGTAGGCATGAGGACGCCACCACATTTCTTTTCGTCTTTTGCAAGTGATTACGGAGGAACAGTATGCTGTTGGACTGGCATTGTCCTGTACGGCATCGACGAGTAGATAGTAGTTGCGTATGGTCATACCTATGTTTTACTCTCGAACAGTGGCCGAGGCAGATGTTAGCGGCTTACAGGAACGGATAGCTGGAGCAGTTCCTGCGGTCGTCGGACGACTACGAAGCCGGCTTCATCCGCGCCCACGATTCGGTTCTCGAGGGAGGCGTGCTTCCGCGACGATCTCTTTGCCTAGACTCGACGGCGCATTGCTCAAAGGCACGTTTGCGTAACGGGATGATGCGATGCGCGGTTGCAAGCTGTTCCGTGAGCCTGGGCCGAAGGAACTGCGGCAGAGTCCATTCCGAGGTCCCTCTACAATCTTCGAGTCTTGCTGTAAAGGCACCGTGGCGGGACACGCATGCATACTGATTTAGAGTAAGGTTGGCTGCGCTGCGACGATCTTCGATTGCCGGTTGAAATTGGGAAAAATCGCAGGTGATACGCCCTCGAGCTGCCGTGTTGCCGGCCGAGCGGAGCAAGTATAAACTAAGACATGAAGGACTGGCCGTAGATACGAGGAAATGGAGAGCGCGTAGAGCGTGTCTCGGCCAGAAGGAGGGTGCAACGAGGGAGTCGAGAAGAGGCTTTGTGTTCTTCCTCGCGGACAGGGACACCTCCGAGTCCTCCGTGGCGTTCTCGGTCCGGACCGACACCGGCTTCAGTATGTTCTTGGCCAGGACCGGCCCGCCCTCGAATTTAGAATTGGTCTCAGCCCCAGTCCCGCTCCCGCCGATGCCGACTGACCGTATTCTTTCCGCTTCAACCTAACTTACCTGCCCATGACGTGGCTCCTTTTTCTCGGCGTCCAACTGGGCCCTGATGTCCACGCACCTTTGAGCGATAAGCCCATAAATCCCGTCTTGATGGTTTCCGGACTTGAGCCAACACACACCCTCGTCCTCAGACCCTCTGCCTTGTTTCATGGCCGTCGTTCAACTACCCGCCTCCCCAGCATACCGCTTGCCGGCAGAGCTCTGGCTACAAATATTCAAACTCGCCGCCTCGTCCCCGGAGACGTGCTTCTCGGCGAAGTATGCGGCGTTTGAGCCGACCGCGGATGACGCGGAGACAATTGAGTCCGCTTGCCTGGCGGTCAAGCACTCTATCGTCCTCGTCTGCCGTGCTTGGTGCGCACTCGGGACAGAGATGCTCTACGAAGACGTCCACATCCATCACGGCGTACCCGCGCTCGAGCGTACCTTCCAGTCTCCGGCGTACGCCGACTTGCAGAAACGCGTCCGTCGCGCCGTGCTACCCTACTCGCAGACCCAGACGCGCACGTACTGCCCGCTTCCTGCAGTGAGCATCCTCGCGCACTGCCCCCGGCTCGAAGTCCTCGTGCGACCGTATCGCCGCCGCGCACTCTTTCCCCAGTTCGAGTTCGCCGCGGAGGTTCCGCCGCTTCCAAACCTCAAGCGCTTGGAATGGTGGCACGACAACGCAGCATCACACACGGGTGGTATCAACGCCCTCGACGACGTACTCCGCAACGCCCCGCAGCTTGAGTACCTTACCGTGAGTTTGGTCGTCGATTCTCGTTCTATTCTCTTGTCCCTGATACACGTTCTCCTCGCGGCCTAGTTTAGCGGGCAAATGTTCCTCACGAGCCTCAAGCAGCAGTATCACCTGCGCTTGCCCGCTCTCACCACGCTCCGACTTCGCGCCGTCAACGCCATTGCCATCCGCCAACTCATCGTGTGGTCCCTTCCCGCGCTGTCACACCTCGTGCTCGACGATCCACCCGCAGACCCCCGTGCACTTGACCTGCTATGGGAGGCGTATAGCGACCAGATCCGTGTTGCCGAGCTCGGCCGCTGTGTGCACTTCCTGGCAGATGACAGCATCCGACGCCTGCTCAGTGCATGCCGTGGCCTCCGCGAGCTGAACTACCGCATCGCGTACACCGCTGTTCCCGACCTAAGCGAATTCACCCACTCCGCTCCTCACTTGGGCCTGTGTCGCGTCGGAATGCACGCGGTGGACTGTGTCCCGAATGCTCCGGGATCAAAGGCGCTGTGGGAGCACATCCGCAACAACTTTGAAGCCTATGATGCACAAGCCTTCCCCGCCCTGCGCGAGTTCGTTCTGTATGGGGAAGAGTGGCAAATGCTCCGCGATGACAGGAGGTTCTGCACGATTGATGACATGGTGCGGGCACGTGGAAGGCGTATCGTCTTCGTCGACTGGTGAGTCTTACTCTTTTTTATGCTACACTTCTCTTCTGAATCCTCGATCAGAACCCGTTCCACGCCTGATGGTGCTCCCTACGCTACCTTCGAATCCCGTTTGCTCGCTGCTAGTTTCTGCATGTGCTGTATTTTCCTGCTTGATTACCTTCTAGTGGATTGTTACGCACATGACGTATTGCCGTCCTCATCTCGCTTATCTCCGACTCATCCGCCTTTCTGCCGCGTCCTCTGACTACTCTGTACTGTGGCTTTATCATACACTCCGTATACCCTCTAGACACCCCTCATAGACATTTAGTACAGTAGACTCATATATATCCCAGCATGCCCTCTCTGCAGCATCTACCGTCCGAACTCTACGCAGCCATCCTCGACCGAGTCCCACCGGAAGATGTCCAGCATACTAATGCCACTCTTGCCATCGCCGCACCCCGCTCTCCGGTGCCACGGATACACACCTTTAACGAGACCCGTCTTCGAACTGCGGATCGTGTCACGCTCTTTTGCAGCTATGTACGCGGCGCCGCGCCAGACGAGCTCGCACGCATCCGCCGCTTTTCCCTAGAGACCTGGACCGTCGATGCTGACGTCGTCGTCAACGCTCTACGTAGGCTCACGAGCGTCGAGCGGCTTTGCCTGTTCATCGGATCAAGCTTTGCGCCGGAGCATACGGAGGAGCTCGTCGAACGGCCCTTTGAAAGGTTGAGATTTCTGTCCATTCGTTTCAGACCATAGTGCGCCATATACTCCCGCATCCTCTATATTCGCTCATGCGCTATAGTGTTAAGAAGGCGACATACTACCAGTTTCTGAAGGTACGCGATAGATCCTAAAAGTAGGCTGTAATTTTCCTTTGAAACCGATCACACCAAGGGCGCATATTTCGACTCGACGGTATTGAAAATGGCTGCTTGGCCCGCACTCGCGGACCTCGAGACCCTTTCTATCGTCCAAGACCCACTTGACGTCGCGATCGCTCCTACGAATTTCGCACAACCGATTGTTTTCTTCCGCTTGGACCCACTTTCCACGCTCGCCCACTCGCCCCTCGCTGCTTCGATTACCTCCCTCCGCCTGCGCCTCCCGCGTCGCGAATTCGTCCGCTTCCTCGTCGATGCGCCCGGTGCGCTTCCCTCGCTACGCCTTCTCGACCTTTCAACGTCTCGCGTGCGTGACGCGGACGCGGTGAACTTGCTCGCGAACCTACCCTCCCTGCACGCGCTGATTATAGACGACTGCGACGCCGTGCATGGCGGCGACGAGCAGCTGGCTGAAGAATGGGCTGCCTTCGGCCGCGCGCTCGCGCTCGCGGGTCACCAGCGCATGCGTGCGCGCGAGAGGGTGCTGAAGGAATACCGTGAGACGCTTGGCGTCGTCATGCCGCGTCTGCCGCAAAGGGAGAAGAAGGCGAAGAAGGGGCGCAAGGGTCTCGCTACGGCAACAGTCTCACTGCGCGAAAAGCCGGAGCCCTCCGCTTCGACATCTACTGCGCTTCCAGTTGTCCAAGAGGGCGATGGTGGGCCGTTGCCAGAGATACTCGAACGCGTACGCGTCGTGCCGCCCGCCCCGACGCTGCGTGCGCTTGCTGTCACGCCTTCCGCACATATTCCGGCATCCTCGCACGTGGCCATCGTGGACGAATTCAGGCGTGGATGGGCCGAGGGCATGACAACACTTGCCGCTATACGCGCGCGCCTGCGCGTGTCCGCGAAGCAGGGCAACTTGAAGACCAAGATACGTGTCATGCGTTTTGCACGCCCGGGCGAAGAGGGGCTAGAAGCGCCACTTGACGGCCTCCTTGATGCTAGTGAATGGGATGTAGAGGAGTCCGCGAACGCTGTGACGGGTGTGCCAGTACTGTGCCTTGCTGGGCCACGGCGCGATGGTGCACATGCTGAGGGATGTCCACACCCCATAGGATGGGAAACATTCGGAGACGACCTTTGACATGGGCCAGAGTAGTATACGAACCAGCGGCAACCGGCACGCACCGACTGCCTTCTACTGTAGCAATACACGGGGATAAATACATGGATCGTATACTTGTGTCGCTTGTGTTACATATGGCGTGAGATGAGACGTAGTGACGGATCGAGAGGTCATCAATGCTAGCGATAGAACAAAATGATTGCAACATGCGCCTCTACACAAGGCGCTCCGACCTGCGCTCCCTCGCTTTGCGCCATGCAGCTTTCATCTTCTCCAGACTCACCCGCTGTACCCAGTAGATGAAAGCAAGGCCGAGGGCATACGCGAAGCCCAGGAGCACCAACTCCATGCTGGCGTACAGCCTATCACGGGGGTCTGTTGCGACGCGTACGGCGTTATACGACCGTGATAAGGCGAGCATAGTGCCGAGTGTAGCCGTAAAGGCGATGAATGCAAAGACGACAAGCTCTGGTGGTGTGATGCTGCGCGCGCAGGAGCGGTGGAAGTCGGAGTGGAAGATGTGAAAATATCGCGGCCTCGCGAGAGTAGTCGTGACAGGCAGAGGAAGGCTCGCATCAGATACGAAAAGCTCTGAGGGCACGTAGATGCGTCTGAAGGGCCGCCTTTGTTTTTTCCTAATGGGTTCACGGGAATGTTTCTCGTCGACCGGGGAGTCGGGAGGACTGAGCTTGATGGGGGGTAGTATAGAAAACGGCATCGTTACGGGTGAGATTGGTACGAGGGCTGATGAGGGGCTGAGACGAACCAGGGAGGTCAAGACATCGAAAATTCGCACTTTATATGCAGCTAGGCCAACTCGGCTCGTGCCCTTAACCTCCCGCTGACGGAGCCAGGCGAGGTCGTGACAAAGATTACTCAGCGAAAAACCTGCGACTAGGTCGTAGGGTTGTCTAGCTCTCGCGACTTAGGAGCAGCAGTATATATAAGCAGGAAATGGATTGAAGCAGGTGGTGGAAGAGATCAAAAAAGATAACCTGCGTCGTGGCTGCGCGTGTCGAGGAGCTGGGGGCGCAATCGTGAGAGTGAGTCTCAGTCATAACCTGAAAGTGGCCCACACGCTTCCTTGAGCTTGAGCTTGAGCCTCCGCCTAGACCCACATTCATTTTGACTGTCGCCCAACGCGTGCACTATGGCAGACGACACAGAGAAGCAGCACAAGAAACTGGCACGACTAATGTCATCTCTCGGCGACCTCGAGAAGGAGCTTGCGCCCTTGTTATCTCAGTCGCTACCAGAGACTGCGATTGGTCTCGATACAATTCAGCAAGCCAAGCTGCACGTTCTCGTGCCTTATTTGTGTTATGACCTCGTTTTTGGTTAGTCGTCACAGAATTTCCGGTCGCGCGTGTGCCGAACTTGCTCGCGCAGTCTATCTCAAGACACGCGGGATCGATCCCCAAAAGCATCCAGTCGTCGCTGAACTCGTGCGCTGCCCTTTCTCTCTAAAAAAGCTGGCTCTCAGGTTACATAGGCCCGCATCAAAGAGTATTTTGGAAAAGTCAAGGATGCGGAGAATGTTCAGAGTACGCGTCCCCACACATGTTCCTTTGTCATGGTTCAACCTTCGCAGGAACCTCGGTCGTTGATAAGGCCGCGGCTGCGCGTTTCATCAACCATGCAATTGCCCAGGTCAAATACGGTGCAGAGGCCGTCGACGCGACACCAGGCGCCGGCCCCTCCAACCAGTCTAGTGAGCCGTATGTGCCACGAGTGACTGAGAAGATGCTCGAGCGGGCCCAATGGGAAAGCGAGGTCCGCGAGGAGATGGAACGCGAGGGAGAACGCGAGGATACGGATGAGGCGCTCGAGATCTTTGACGAGGATCCCACTCAGGTCGAGAGTTCAGATGACACGCGGAAAGGCACGGGGAAGACTGTTGAGGTGGATGTTGAGCAAGGGAAGGCAGGTCGAAAACGGCGCAGACAAGCGGTGGACTTCTTTGACGGTGCGCTTCGTCTTTACTGCGTATATATGCAGTCTGACATGCATTCCTCGAAGATGACGCAGCATCTGCTGAAATATCGAAGCCCACAAACCCGCCTGCTGAGCCGTCTAAGAAGAAAAAGAAGAAGAGGGTCGCTGATGCCGGGTTACTAGATGACGGCGGTGCTTCACGACCTGCTAGCGAGGCTACCGCGTCAAAAAAGGCCAAGAAGAAAGGAAAACGACCATCCTCTGGTTGATACGCTCTGTCCATATTTTCTTTTCCCCCCGTTTTTCGCATCCGAATGGACCTTCTTTCTTTCCGAATTTGGCATTTCTACGGTGCAGAGGAAGGCGAAGGAGGTGAAGAGCGCCTCTGGGCACTCAGGCAGGGCCGGGCCTGGGAATACGTCAGGTTTCATAACAGCGGCGACAGGGAAATGCAGTCCGTGCAAATGTACATAGCGGAGGGCAGTGCAAATAATACAGTGTGAGTACAGCGGCACACCTGTGAGTAGTGGTCTACAGGGGATTAGTACAACGCGCGAACGTACAAATACAGTCTGTTATGGTAAAGTCTTCCAGCCTACATTACTATGCAGCTGTCGCGTTCGGTGCCCATCTCGAGCATCGCCGCTGACGAGCGCCGTGCACCTGGGGCCCACCACCTCGCCCGCCCAGTGCCACTCCCTGTGCCAATATCATCGCCCTCGGTGCTCGCGGCGGTCTCCCCACTTGCGTTCGCCTCCCGCCGGTTGCGTTTGCGCTTCTGGCGAGCGGCGGTAACGGCGTCGACAGTCTGCCAGCCAAAAAAAGTCTTAAATACGACGCGGCTCGGCTCGCACTCGTCCTGCCCGACGCCGAGGCCGGCAGTATCCGGGTCTGCGCCATCGAGATAGGAGAGGCGCCGGGCAGAGTACGCGCGCCAGCCAAGGCGTGGACGCGTCGTGGTCGTGAGCTCCTTTGCGACGCTCTCGCCGACCGCGCGGCAGTCGACGGCGACGAGGACTGCGTCGCGCGTGGCTCGTGCCCGTGCAAGGGCAACAAACTCGCGTGAGGTCGCGCCCGAGAGGCGCGTGCTGTCTGCCTCGAGCACACGCAAGCGCGGGCAGGCGCGCATAAACGAGAGCATCGCATCATTCGACAGCCCGAGGGCTGACGAGATAACGAGATGCTCTAACGCGCGCCCGGGGCCTGTACCGCCGGTTTGCGTGAGCGTTTGAAGGACTTTGTCTGTAATATCGAAGGCATCCTCGAGGTCGAGTTTGCGCAGCTTTGGGACGGTGCCGAGCAGTAACACAAGCCCGTCGTCCTTGAGTTCCGTGCCAATTGCCGCGAGCTCAAGTAGTTCTAGGTCGGGGACTGCATGAGCGAGATTTGCGCACGCGTCGTCCGTCAGGAGCAAGCAGCTCGAGAGGGAGAGGTGCCGTAAGCGCGTGACGCGCCGGCGGTAGTGGATGCCCGTGCTCGGATCACGCCCCGCTTCGCGCGCAGAAAGGACGACGGTCGTGACGAGGTTGCTGTCGTCCATGCACGCGACGAAAGCGCCGAGGGAGGAGTTGTGTAGGTCGCGACAGTAGGAAAGGTCAAGCACCTCGAGGTCAGGCGCGGCTTGACCGAGGTCCTCCAACACACCGTCCGTAACGCCCTTCATCCCAGAAAGTCGAAGATCCTTCAGAGCGAGGATGCTTCCGTCGCGCAATGCGTTCGCGGTGAGCAGACGGATGCCGAGCCCGCTGAGTGACTTGCACCGTGACATGTTGAGTACCGTGAGGCATGGGCATGCCCGCGCGAGCACCTCGCATGTCTCGTTCGTCACCGCCAGCAGGCCGCGTACATTCAACGATACGAGCGCCGGGGAGCGATCAAGTAGGTAGTGCAGGGCGGCAGTTGTGAGCGCATTGCAGCCAGCGAGGTTGACGGTCGTGAGGCGTGTCTCTCCTACGAAGGGGCTGCGACACACGGACAAAGAGTTCGTCAAGTGCTCAAGTGTTGAAGCTTGCAGGCCCGTGTTGCCAGAAAGGTGGAGGCTCTGGACGAACGCGCCAGCGGAGCGTCCGATGTGCAGTATAGTACTCGCGGGTACCTTGGGGAACGCACGCAGGTCGAGCGCCGCCCAAAGCTGGCCGTCGAACACGAGGGAGTACCACAACTTGCATACCTATAGGAGGCGAGGCCATGAGCCAGTATCGCATGCAATCTATATGATACACGCACCCTACCCGTGCGCACGAGCTCTCGCACGCCCTGATCATGCCCGACCCACTTCTGCTTAGCCGCACGAAGCGCTGTCCACTCGCCTGTGCACACGCGCTGGGCATGTTCTCCAACATGTAGATCCACGATGAACGCAAGGACCTGTAACTGCAGCTCGCGCGGGACACGCTCCATGAACGTGCTGGACGGAAGCGCCTGCTCAAGCGGGACAAACACGTCCGCGCCAAGCGTCGGCGGCACGACATCGAAGACGGATGAAAGCGGGAATGGATCTGAGTTTGAGCGTCCCTTCGCACGGAGCAGCACGGCCGCAGTTGGAAATGAGCTTGCACCGTAGAGCGGGTATGGTGCCGCAAGCCACTGGCTATCGTATAGTATACTGTCCAAGTTGAGGTCGAGCGTCGCGGCGGGAGCACGCGTGCGCCACGGGGCGAAGCAGCTGGCGGACCCATCGAGATCAAGCTCCGCTGCCGATTTAGGAGTGAGAGGTGTGACGGGCATTGACGCAACACCGTCGGTCTTTGAGAAGATGCGGCGCACAAGACGCGCGGGGCTCGCGGATCGAAGCTTGCCCTTCATGCGGGATGTGACTGAGTGGGTGGAATGGATGGAGAGATTGGATAGGGAGCGCCTGCGCGAAGGCATGCGCGAGAGAGGTGCGAGAGGTGCGGGATCACGCCTCGAGGGCCCAGCATGACTTGCACTAGGCGAAGGCAGGCCCGCGGAGAACGCGGATCCAAATGAAGACGGACCAGTGGTAGTGGGGGATGCGGGGTAGAGGTCTTCGGGGTCGAAACGGGCGGGTTCGAAGGAGAGAGGCGGAAGAGTGGGCACGGGCTCTAACTCTCTCTCCTTTCCCTTTCCTATGGAGATCTCCCGAGCGAGTTCCTGGAAGATCCGCGCACGATCGCCGGCGGAGGCATGGGGCCCACCTCCGTCGAGCGTGGCAGTCGGGTAGTAGAAAGGTATAGAAATAGGCGACGTAGAAGGACCTGGCTCGTGTGACAAGCCGCTTTCGGGCTCTAAGGGCATGTCGAACACGCCGCTCGCCGTGTCGGCAGCAGAAAATACGCTCGGCGACGGGATGGGAACAGGCCGCGACGTCATGTCCGCCGGTCGGGCGACACTCTTGCCCTTGTTTGCCGGTATGGTCATTGTCCAAACGTCTGCAAGCGCACCGAAGAACCCGAACTGTGCTGGGTTTGGATGGGAGGGGTGACTCTGGTCTGGACCACCGTCGGCAGGTTCGTCGGCGGAACGCTGTGTGGATCTGGCCCGGGAAAGCGCGAGGCTGCTGGAGGACGCAGTGAGAACCGGCGCGATGCCCTCAACAGACTCTTTATGAGCCGCTGAAGGGTCCTCGGCAAGGACGTTATCGATGTCGCGCGGGCAGCTCATGGTCCCAGGAAGCGTGAAGAGGCAGGCGGCGGGTAAGCGCTGATAAGATAGGCGTGGTTCGGGATCCGGGACGAGCTGAAGGACACAGCTCAAGGCAGGCCAGCAAGGACCCGCATTGAGGACTGTGAGAGCAGCGAGGGTGGTCGTTGTCGAGCGTACAAAGAACTTGTCTGACTCGGATTACTGGCTCGGACTTCAAAACGGCGAGGCTTGACGGGACCAAAGTTCGTACAATATTAGTGTTGTCACTTGTCTCTCGTCCTACGTCACTTCTTATCCCTTCCCGCCATGCGGTTTCTTCCACATCCATCAATATGATGGCCCCGTCGTACGACCGAGTTGTTTCTTTTTGAAACGGTACTATCACAGCTTCTTAGTGGGGTTTGGTGTGCTAGTGCTCTTCAGTACTTTACTCACGATCGACCCGACTCCATCCATGACCGAGTCAGGGGCTTTTGATCGATGCCATCGCGACACGTCCGTGTGTGCCATTCCTCTCTATCGACCATCTATCGTCCTGTGCTTCACCCTGACTTTCTAGAGCTGCTACTACTGCTAGGGCAATCGTGCGCCCGGACACACCGAACGTCCATCACGTGCTAAGCCGACACTCGGCAAGAATGACCCTGAGTCGCCGAAGCGGCCAACATGCACAGCCATCCGGGGAAATGACGAACAGTGGTGCCATTGCTGGCACCGGGCACCCTTGGGAACGTGTTGCAGTGACGAGCGAAAGATGCCTCACGATCGCCTCGTGGGCGTCCTAGTCCATGGACATATGCTGGGTTCCGGGGAATAGGTGTGATTAGACGCTGTTCCACAAAAGGCAGGAAGAGTGCTGGGAGGCTTCTCCTCGCTTCACCCACAACAGTAATTTGTGCAGCTAAGGCAGGGGCTCACGCACGGAACCTGCTACACTCCAGGCAATTGGATTATGGTCGGCTGAACAGTAGAGCAGAGAGCAAGCGGAGTGAAAAGGGTATAGCACAAATGACACATGTACAGTACAGGCGAAGAAGGGAGGGTACGGATCACAAGAGCAAGGCATCATCAAGAGTCAAGGTAGACGTGGGTAATAGAACGATACGCGGTTTAGACGACCTAGTTAAACGAACAGTGGGCCGACAAGCGGATAGGGCATAGGCGATGAGGACACACCGTGCACAAGATAATAGTGGCCGTGGAAGAAGCCGAGACGTAAGGTGCGAGAGGGTGGACAGATACAGAGACCAAAACGAGCTAAGCCGAGCGCATAGGCATCGTCACGCGGAGTGCGCGGCACCAGAGGAGCAGGTTACGAGGCTGGCGGGCGAGAGACTCCCTCTTAAGCCTTCGACTCCTTGGCCGTCTTCCAGTTAGACGTCGCCAATTTAAACCTGTGACGGATGGATGGTATGGTGAATAGACCGCAAGCCTGGATAGCGAACGGGGCGCGCACCTCTCTTGGTGGGAAAGCTCCGGCTTCTCCTCCTTCAAACGTGCCAGCTCCGTCTGCATGAACTTGTTAAACGGAGTCAGCTTCTTGCGTGGGCCACCCGATGACTTGGCTGATGTAGTGTAAGCCCAGCGAAGTGACGAGGAGCGATCGTCGTGACGCACCCTTCCGGGCGGGTTTCTCTGAGTCAGCGGTCTTCTTGGCGCGCGGGGGCATGGTTGGAGTTGAAGGAGGGTACACGAGCTGGTACACGCAGAACGGAAGATAAATAAACGAGGACACGGTTAGCGCGACGCGTCCATTCCAGTACGCGCGTACGGACGCGATATTGACAAGGAGCGAGGGAGAGAAAAAAAGCGCAGGGAGCAGTGAGATTAGGGCAGCGTAAGTCATGAGACGACCAAAAAAAACGTACCAGAGAGGAAGGGCGAGGTGAGAACGATGAAGGGAAGAGACAGAAGGGAGGAAATGGGAAGGAGGCGCGTCGACAACAGGCCTAGTCAACCAACGCGTCCTTAATATTATTGCAAGCGCGACCCCGGCAAGTGCCGAATGTTTGGTCGCAGTGAACACGCGGCGCCAGCGTGCACGGCACCCGGACCACTTCCTCCCTTTTGAGGCCTATCTGGTACACGAGGACGTCGGCCAGCCCGCTGACCGTCAAGACTCCGTAGCTGATGGAAAACACGCCTGGCGCAAAACCAGACCGTAGCCCGTCACTCGTTTCCGTTGACTGTCACGTGGCATAGATCCGCTTTTCCCACAATCGAACATCCTATCCGGGCCTTCTCTAGTTCGGTGGTGCCCGCAGCGGGAATCAGTCATGAGCAAGGCGTCTGGGAAACGTTCTGTTTGCCTAGCGCGAGCGGACCTTCTTCCCTGCGCGCCGAAATCAACGTCAGTCCTCTCAAAATAGAGAGCGCACTGGTTGGTGATCCCGTAGCCTGTATCTTCCCCCAAACCACGCGCCAGGTCCGGACAACTGTGTTCGCGAAGACCTCGTCGGGCCCACGGAGAGACAAAGGGCTGGATGCATAAGGCGTTCGCTGTGGTCGTTTGGGGGCGGCTCCGTTACATATGCAGCAACGACGGTATTCTCGTCCCATGAACCGCGTGCATTCTCCGACTACAGCCCCGCTTCCCTCGAGCTCGCAACCGAGCGTCCCAATCCGGCGATCCCCTCCACAATACTCGCCCCACTCACAATCCCAGACGTTGCGATGAGGAGTTTCCTCCCTGGAAGTGGTTTAGCATGGCGAGCCTTATGTCGACGCCTGGAGTAGGTACGCACCCTGGTTCTGACGACCTGCCCAGCGGAGCGCGGCGATCTCCGTGTACGTGCAACCCCCCAGAAAGAAGACTACTGTTGTCGTCGATCGCTCGTGCGAGGAAGGCACTGATGGGAGATACACAGAAGTGATTTAGCGGAACATACATGACGGACTGGTCGTCAATATACGCTTACAAGACACAGATGCGGCATCATTGCCACCTAGCGGTTGCTGCATGACATCAACAGTCCTCCCAGGAATGCTGGCAACGACGTCCTCGAAGCCCTTAAACCCGACAATGGGGTGTGCCTGCATCTTCACCGCTGGCTTGCCCGCCGTGCTGTCGTCTTCCGCAGCAGCCTTGTCTTTCCCCGCGGCCGGGTTGCTAAGCACGCCTCCCTTCTGCACGACGCACTGAACCAGGCGAACGCTTATGGGAGCGTAACCGGAATAGACATAGCTGATGTCGTTCTCCAGCTCTTCCAGAGACTCGTCGCCGTCTATGACTAGCCGCAACGACTTCCGCAGGCTCACGTACGGGTATTTCGAGCTCGTGTATTCTGCGGAAGAGGACGAAGGTAGCGGGTTGGGAAGCAGAACCCCAAGCGGTGGGGAAGCCAAGGATAGCAAGAGGGGTAAGAAGTTGTACCCATATGTCTCCGTACCTCGTGTTAGCGGGACAAAGCGTATCTTGAATGGAGCAGGAATCTTTACCTGGAGAAATTCCCGCTTGATATTTTCAAGAGTCTTGCTCTTGATCCCCCCCGCGGTGATACTCGCTAGACAGAGAAGCCTGGTCACAAGTTGCATGTCCGCGCCTTGCGAGAGGAGGTCTTCAACAGCTGTTATCTGCCCTGGCACGTCGTACGAATCCAAAAGATCTTCAGAAGAATTAAAGGCTAGAACTTAACATCGACTCAAGGTAGCAGCGCACTCTGTTGAATTTCGAGAGCTTTCTTGAAAACTTCGGAGCGCGTGAAGGGTAATAGCATTTCTGAAAGCCCAGTGTCTGCGAACACGTCTGAGTGCACGCTTGCTGAGCTCGATGTCCGATGACTTACGAAGCCTAAGCGACTGTTTCTCGGTCTCCAGGCTGCCCAGTTTGCCGACGAAATCGCGTAGCTGGGCGGGCGTCTGCGCTTTGTGGCGTGCCTGTACGATTCAGCCCTCGGAGCAATCGCACTAAACACAAGCGCACAAACCTTGTATTCTTCGTCCAGCTTACGGGCGACGCGATTCAGGCGCTTGCCGACGGCCGCAAAGTTCAAGTCACGCAGTTCGCTGAAAATCGGGTCCGTCTCTGCCGCGAGTCGGTGCTTGCGTCTCTTCTCCCGTGCGAGCGCCGCGGCGGTCGAAGGTGTCGCGGAGGCAGTTGGAGGCGCAGCAGGGTTTGACGGTGCGCTTACGAGCGAAGCAGGTACTTCGATGTGCGCTAGAAGAGCCGAGTTCGTGGATGCGTGATACGCACGATCACTAGCACTCGAACTTACAGTTCTTGATCCCGATGACTTCGTCGATCAGACCTTCAAAGGTCAACTGAGTCAAGAGCGGGGTAACCATATCCGCCTTGCGGTCGAGCACGATGAGGCAGTCGAACTTGTCAGATAGAACAGGCGCCCCGTTGGCGCTAGACAACACCCCGTGGCTTGTCTGCTTGACCAAAAGATCAGCCAGACGCTAGCAACGCAACTGATCAGCGGAAGAAGCGGCGAGCGGGATGGGAATTGTACACCAGCAACGTCACCCTTCCCGAGTATTCGAGGGAACAAACCAAACAGTTTCTGGAGGGAGTGTAAGGCCTGCGCGGAGTTATATACCGCCGTCTCATCACCGTCCTATTCACAAATCAACCGGGAAGCTCAAACATGAAGGAACGGGGGGACACACGACCCAAATCTCCTTGAATGCGCCATCAGTCTCGAGCGAGACGACGTCATCGGCAATGGGGATGAACTGCAAGTCGTACGCCGCAATTGTCACGTCACCGAGCACACCCTCGTCCTCCAGCACCCTGCTCACAATCGTCGATGTCCGTGGCACCAACAACAATGTATACGTGTGCTGCCTGTTCTCACGTCCGTGCCGCTTTATCTGGTCTGAACGAGGCCTATAAGGACACCGCGTGCGCTGTTCCACGAACACGCACCTGCGATAACTTTCATCCATTTTATGTGAGGCCGACATAGGTACACGATGTTCGTAGTCGCCGCGGTAAGTGGACCCTGCTCCAGCCAGAACATCTTATCGACCCCATGTTGCTGCGTGAACGGGTCACTAAGGCATTCGCGCAGATTAGAACGCCCACGCACTTGTAACAACGAGACTTCCGCTACCAGGCTCAAAGGCCCTGCCAATGACGGGTCGAGCACGAGCGTCTTGGCACCGACGACCTATACAAGAGTTTCGCGTTCGGAAGCCTGCGTGCATGCAGCACATGGGCATGCCGCACCGAGTTGAGCGAGAGTACCAAAGAATCTCGCGCTATCTCCTTGAGCGTGGTAATGTCTGGGAAGTCATCTGTATCCTGGCCTTGCCCAAAGGTTTGTTCGCCGGGGCCGTTCGTAGCGGATGTGGAGGCAACCATGGCGTCGAGCCGAGTCGCGCCTGGCGGCATCACGCGCGCCGTACGTATGGTGGGGCAACTGACTTCATGTCACGCCTCAATTTTGGGTTTCTCGCCGTGCCGTTCGAGATTTGAGGTGCTAGAGTATGACTTTCAATCAGATTTTCACTCATCGAAGGTTTTTGTAGCATGGGCGCTTAACGGCCAAATTTTTCGAGCAACAGCGACACTTAAACTCCAGTAATAACGGCCACCTTGCTCCGCTGTGCACCCTCCTTTGCTTCCCGCTCCTCCTCAGCCGCATCTAGGTCCTTCTGCGAGACACCCCGATGTGATTTGTACTTCTTCACCGCATACTCTGCTGCCACACCTGTCACTCCCAGCATGTAAACATTTATGTATTGCTCGACATGGCAAAAGAAGTGGCGGATTGTGAGGAGTGGGCACGCATTAAGGGCCTCTATGAGGACCTTCTTTGCATGTGCAAACTTACCGTTGGATCGCTCTCAAAAGTAGCGCTTTGTCCAGCCCCAGTAATATCCCTTAGGGTTGATTTCCAGATGGAATTTGGGAAGAAAGTGGCAGATATCATCGCCGCTGCTTTTGTCCACAGCTTCACTGAGATGAACAGAATACATCAGCAACTTGCTGTTTGGCAAGGACAAGCACGCACAATCTCAAGGCTCGATC
>MU273813.1:0-24914 GCA_022160365.1 Vararia minispora EC-137
TGAGTCGACTCGGCTTGTCAGGATGGCCATCGGGAGTGAGGTCGACGGCTTTGCGCTTGACCACAATTGCGGACTCGAGGTCATCGAGGGCACCGAGGCGCTCAAAGCGAGTCCAGAGCGCGATCCCGAGATTATTGAGTCGACCCGGCTTGTCAGGATGGCCATCGGGAGTGAGGTCCACAGCCTTGTGGTTGACCACAATTGCGGACTCCAGGTCATCAAGGCTGCCAAGGCGCTCGAAGCGAGTCCGGAGCGCGATCCCGAGATTGTTGAGATATGCTGGCTTGTCAGGACGGCCATCGGGAGTGAGGCTGACTGATTCTTGTAAACAGGAAATGGCTGCGTTCAAAATCCCCGGTTCGAGTGTAGTCATCGCCTGCTCAAGGAGCGAAGTGCCATCCGTGGCCAATCGCCATGCCTGAGGGAGATTCGTTAATGCCCTGCGGATGATTGTGCGTCGCCGGACAAACCTGCTTGTGCAAGTGTATTTCCTGCCGTAGCTCGTGGACCCAGGGAATCAGAGCAAAAGTTTGCTCCTCAAAAATATCGGATGATAGTTTGGTCTAACTTTTTATTTAGACCGGGGGAACGTCAATATATCTGACATAGGACATCACCTCCAGGGACTTCAAGCGCTCTAATATGAGGTCCTCCAGGCCTTCTACATTGTCGCTATCGTCCCATGCTGCGACAAAGTTTAACTGTGTGACCATTAGACAGTAGGCAAGAAGCGACAAGGGTTAGCACTACCAGGAGTTGCGATATGCTGTCTTCATTTCCAGGTCTTCCGGTATCACCTGATTCGTCGATAGCTCCAAACATCTCGTGCATTATGGCATTGACCTTCTTCGAGGAAAACAAGGATGGACGAAGCGCTCGCTGCTCGTCACTGTCGTCCGCAGGGTGCGCTTTCTGAATGGCGCGCAATTAGAGGACAGCGCAGATTAGTGAGGTTGATAGACTTACCGATTGCTGCGTTATGCGATTAGTCACAGCAGCATCGACTGTACCCGTTTCCGAACGAGAAAGGTGCAGCGCTTCTTCAAGCTCGTTCTCGTCTTGACCGTCTTCGTACGATCCCGGTTCCAGGCCAGTCTCATTCTGCGCAGCGACAGTCAGAATACCCAAAAGTATGCCGAAAGTATGCGCACCACAAGACTATTACTTGCGATTCCCCCCTCGTGTTCGGCTGCGACCGAGGCAGATGTGGAGGGCTTTTGCATAGTGCAGTTGTTTCCTATCGGCGCCAGCGGTAAGTATTAGGGGAATCGTCAGTGGTAGATCAGCCGGGACAAGAAAAGTTGCTCACCTGACGTCAAGCTAGCAAAGAAGTGAGCCGAGGCAGGTGGCGGAACACAAGAATCGGGAATATTTAAACCACGGCAGCCTAGGAGCGTGTTAGGTGCAAGAGTTTCATGTGCCCTTTGAGGACAGTGCCTCGGATACAACCCGAGGGAGGCTGGGCATCAGAGTCTGCAAACGGGTGCGGGTACATTGCCAACACAAGTTCTACATTCATGAACATGCGGTAGCTGTGCCCAAGGAGATCAGTGATGCAGAGGCGGGAAAATAATCCACTCCCTCCGGTAACAGTAGATGTGATTCGCTCGTGCCACGAAAGACGAGAAGAAAGAGGGAGACACCTTTCAGTGCGCTGGCTCGACAGGCATTTGCCATGTCGCGGTACTGCAGAAGGGAAGGGAAAGGTCCACCATCCGAGGCCGGAATGCAACAGGCTAAGTCAACAACTACTCGTACCTGCATTTGCCCATACTTCTCGCACTCGGAAATGATGAGGGCAGTGTGACATGGAAGCCAGATATCCATAGCGCCTCGAAAAGTCAGTGAAGTCGAGGAACGTCTCCGGAGATGACAGGCAGATAAAGGGGTCGTGGAAGAGTCAGTACTAGCGAGTGTTGCTGCAGACGAGTCTACACCTCATGTCTCGCACGTCGGGCCTGCATGGCACGATCGATGGGGTGAATCTGCTCCTTAGTTTTCGTCCCCAGCACACCATTCATCTTCATGATTGGGAGAACGGACTGCTTGAAACCCAGAGCCGGCTGAAGCTGTGAAGCTGAAGATCTGAAGGGGCGCGTGTCCCGGGCGGCTCGTGGATTTTAGACGGAGAACTGTATTGGCTGTCATTCAGTGTAGTCCTCGAGGCGACAGAAAACAAAGAGAACAGAGGGGAGGATTGTAGAGGCTATGCGCGCAAGAGGCGAGTCGGTTTCCTAAAGCGTGCCCAAATAGAGGCACGTTCCCGCGTGGAATGCATTCCAGACAGCGACCAGTCCGCGCATCTCGGACCAGCACAAGCTGGATGGACCCGTCGCCTGTCCCCCGTCGGCAATACTGCTTCGTTCGTGGACTCCTGGACTCTCCACTTCTCGCATATCCTCCACCACTTGCAAATACTAACGCGACTTCTCGTCTTGCCGGCGTATGCACTCCGCCCACCGTCGCCCGTCCTTTGCGGTCGAGCGACAGCATCGCTTTAGTTCCGCTCATCACCACACTGTCGCCAGGCCATGCAAAAAGCAGACGTCCCTTCGCCATAAGACTTAGTGTCCACCCCGGCGGGCCCCCCCACGCAGTAGCAAAACGATGCAATAATCAAATGCGCATCTAAGAGAGAAAGCATCTGTAAGCACTCTTCCCACTCGAGCGCACTAGTGCGCGGGCAACTTGAAGCGGGTACTGACCGATCTTCCCAATGTGCAAGGCAAGCGCGAGGATAGTAGGATCACGGCACGCGTGAGGCATGTCCTGTAGCTCTGTGGTGCGTCCTATCATATCCTGTGATCTTGCGTCCAGTTTCATAGGCTTCGGCGCCACCCCGTCCCGCATCTCCGCATGACGATTGAATCGACCATCTTCTTCCCCCGAGAAGTTGCGCTCGCGGAAGAACTGGGTCCCCGCCGAGGATCTAACTAAGTCGACTCGCCGGACAGACGCCTAGCAGCGACAAAAATCGCAAGCCCGGTTATCTGCAGTACGCATACACGTGTATGCGCTTGAACCGTGCTAATGCTGCGCATGCTCATTGCCTGAAGGGCTTGTACGCATGTTTCGAGATGTAGCGCACACTCAATAGGATAGACACAAGTCTGAATTACACCCCCCGACGTGAGTGGGAGGCAGGGATCCTATGCCCTTTCGCCCTAACATAACTGATCTTGACTTTCAATGCAGGCCTCGGTTTGAGTAGACGCTTTAGCTCGAGTACGCCGCGTCCAGCAGGATATGTGGACGGTTCTGGAGGACCGCTGTACGGAGCGTGGGTGTTGAACGTTCAGTCCTCTTATCCCACACCCGCGAGTGCATAGCAGGTCCGCTGGGATCCGTTCTTGTATACGGGTTTTCTCTTACACGTGCTGTTCCTCGCTCGTCACGTTCTGTTCTCTGTTTTATGGCCCTCTTACCAGAGCTACCGTTGCTTTTCTATAACTTTTTTGCTCCATTACTTACCGGATGTTGACTCACCGCTCGACTGGCACCAGAGATCGTCCAGCATGCTCTAAGTCAAACGCACACCGGTGACATGCACTGCGAGAGCCAATGAAAAATTAATGCGATGATACCAGGTCGTGCAGCTTCCCGAGCGAGGGTCGCCCCGTACACGTCGCACAGTCACCTAATACGACCATTGTTTATTTGAGTATCGTGTCTTTGCGGTTTGTAGCTGATTTGATACGCGCCGCTACCCTCCTGCACATGCCTTCGATGATAGCATCGACGGGCTGGAGGTGGGAAGCGCTCGTCCCTGACCAACAACTGCCAATCTAACGTCCTTTACTCGACGCATCTGGCAGCTCTTCAGAGCCCGTGGCCATAGCATCTGATCATGCCGCTGTCCCCCCACTCTGCGAGATCAAGTAGCGGGGGCTGGAATGTCATTCGCGCGCGACCTATATCGGACACAGGGCGTGCTTGCCGGATCAGGGTCTGTCGAAGGACGAAGACAGCAGCTGGCTCAGAAGCACAAAGAGATACATACTGTAGTCTACCGATAGCCTGCAGCGGTAGCTGTCACAGATGAACAGCCAGCTACCGTGGACATAGGTAAGCTCGTGCGGTGTAGTAGGACATAGCTGCATTTCGTCATGAGGCCGATCGAATCCAGAGCACGAAGAGTCTGAAAGCACCTCCCTTACGACGTGGTGTGCCCAAAGTTCTCGTATCGACCAAACTTGCGGATGCATCTACCGCAAGTTGCATGAATAACATCCAACAACGCTGGCGCCTGGGTATGTGCATGAGGGGTCGCCTTACTAAGAGAGGTTTTATGAGAGTGCAGCGCGCGTAAGTCTCTAGGTTCAATACAGAAAGCACACTGTCGAAATGCGAGAGGGAGAGAACCGCAACAGATCCGTCATCCCGGGAGTTTCTATCTCCCTGTGCATCCGAGCAACGTGGCATCCGTCCTGGATAGCCCGCATACGCTTTCAGCCCTGTTCGGCCTCTCCACATCGCCCGTGTTTGCTACATCAATCGGACATCAGATGGAACGTTGGCGGAACGCACCTTAAGCAGCTCGCCGCCAGCCCTCGCGTACCGCCGGCCGTCGACCTCCATAGCCTTGAGTGACCCGCCCTCTTCTTCCCACAGTTACCTGCAACGTGATCAACCCGTGGGGGCCTGGCATCGACGTCAATGAAGACTTGCTGCTGGAGCAGCGCGAATTGGCCGCGAAGCTGGGGCGGAAAGGGATGGCTTGCGAGCGGTGGTACCGTCGGCGTGCACAGGGAGGCTGGATTGGATAGGGGACTGTGTGCGTGTCTGGGCAGCAAGACAAGAAGGTTTTCGAGCGTAGATCGCTGGAGGAAAGGGGGGGCGAGACCCGGACAGACCCGGACACGGGGAAACAGGCGATGTTGGCGAGTGGAGGGAAGCGGGTGACAGACGACGGGGCAAACGTCGGCGGCGCGACGATGCGTGCCTTTGCGAGAGTCCCTAGGAAGAAATAGAGGTAGAAGTTAGTACTGGTCAGCTGTTGCACTCAACGGCCGTCGTGCATGCACTCGCAAGGGCCCACAGTGCTTCCGTCCATGACGCAGTCGTCGGTTCAGTGGGCTGGCAGGCCCTCTTACTTCGAGTCAGCTGGTCAGGACTTCGGCTTATTGAGCCCTCGCTTGGCTGCTAGCATCGGCGGCCGACAAGAACTAGAGGTGTGCTTACTGTGTCGGAGAACGGAGGACGAGAAAGGTGACACTGATACGCGGCATGTGCTGCGACTATTATTTAATGCTCGCCGACGACAGACGCGGCATCAAGTGCGTCGGCGCGTCGCACCCTTACACTTAGTATTCAGCGCTTCAGCGCTTGCAAAACACTGAGCTCTTGCGTGTCTGCACCCGGATCCGACCACCATGTAATCTGTCTCTCGACTCGCTCTTCGTTCTTCCCACAGAACCTACCCCTCGGACACCGGAAATCTTTATAACGGGCTATGTCTGACGTCTCTGTACATGGCGCAAAGGGCAAGCCCATCAGAGAAAGAGCACTGGCTTCAGGTGTGTGCCCCGCCGTCCGGGGACACAGAGGTCTACTAACTGCCGTCTTAGGAGTGATATGTCACTCTCTATTCACACCGTGCAACTCCTTGCTTCACTGAGCTCCCAGCTTTCATCCACCACATTCAAGCGCACCCGCGCTTTGGACGTGTGCACGAGCTGGTGCTCCTCACTTCGCTGCCTCCACATGCGCATGTCCCGGAGAACCCCGTCGATGCAAGGAAGGGCGAAAACTCTTTTGCATCCCTATCTGATTCAATGACTTGCAAGATTAGACGAGGGACGTCAACGCCATCGTGGACCTCAATACTCTCCGCATCATCACTACGGCGAGCCCCCACCATCGTCACTGCGTACGGTCCCGGTAAGAAGGTAACGCACTGTATCACGCACACGAGCACACGCTACGATCTTCCGCGCACTCGCTGCGGCGTTGGCACGTACGTGGGCTCGGGGATATGAAGAACACGAGGTGGCCGTACGGCTGGTGGAGGTTCTTCGTAATACACGCTCTGCCCTTTGTGCACGAGTACAACGCTGGGATGAACATATACTGAGTGAGTGACCGTCACCCATCGCTTCCCGCTATATCTCCCTTATGTCCCCTAAGCACACTCACTAATGATCGCCACGTAGAGCTGCGAGATCTCAGCTTCAGACGGGTACCACACGCATGTGCGTACACGCCGTACCGATCCTGTCCATGGTAAGGTCTTGCGCGCAAGGGCTGCGACCTCGATGATTGCACTCGGCATACTTTCTTTCATTCGGTGCGCCCGTCCTCAAGAGCTCGGGCAAGGTCGCGCTCGGGGAGGCAGCATATGTGATGTACCCGTGATCAACAACAAGCGTGCGAGCCTATCTCTTGCGTCCTGGCCGTATTTTCTTTAGTGCCCTGGTTTCCAAGGACCACTTTCACCTCGCCACGCGCGGTTCACGACTGTACCGGTACTCGGCTCTTGCGGGGCTCGTCACGATCCCAGAAAGAGCAGTTGACCAGCCAGAGCGACATCTTCCAGCTCGCCGGGTCGTCGCCGCTTCTGCTGTTCTCGTCGACATCTGGAGTCTGCGCGCACGGCTTGGTACCTTATCTTGCTCTTCCTTCGGCCTCCTCCCTGCTCTAAGCTCGCGCCTCCCCAGCAAGACACGTACTATGTCTCACTCCCAATAGCTGGCCCGATGAGCCATTCGACGATCATGTCTGCAGGGTCATGAAAAGCACGCTTAGGTACAACAGGGAGGGCGTGCATACGTGGAAAGTGATAGACGGCTAAGAGGTCTTCACGAAGATGGCTGTCGGGAGCACGACCTCGCCGTTATCAGCATCGCCGGACGCGATGCATGGTAGGCGGCTGAGCTTTCTGCTAGCCTTCAGGCTGTCTCGTTAAATTTCGGCCGAGGCGGCATTGTGGAAAAGAGGATTAGGCAGCAGGGAATAGTACGGGCAAGGAGCAAGAGGCTATGTATGACTGATCCAGTCTGTGCGAAGAGGTGGGAGGACGAGTGGTTGTGATCGAGTTGCGTTGGATGTAGGCTATGGTGTGCATCACGCCGGCCACACGAGAACAAATGGAGCGCGCATTCATTCGGGGAATAGAACAGACGATGCTTTGGAATGTAAGCTCGTAGGCTCAGATCACGGCTGGGCGATATCGCGATCGCCCGATATATGAATCGATGGTCCTGCGAAGTGGTGGACGGGCAGCCGCACAACTGCACGATGCAGCTGGTAGACGGGATACGTGAGCACGCGGTCCACTGGCCGCTCGGGGGGCTTAGACCCGCAGCTCAAAGAGCCCAAACCAGTCCTGTACACATCCCGTCTCGTTCAAGTCGTGCAAAAGTAAGCGACATGACGGTATCATACAAAGTGTGGTGTACGACCGAGGCTGTCAGTCGAGCGACGCCACTAGAATGAACAGTCAATAGCGACGCGCCGTCCCCTAGAGCAGCGAAATCGGAAGAAAAAAGTATCGTGAGACCGAGACGTAGCACGAACCAAGAGTAGGAGAAAGGGCGAGGGCAGAGAAAATGGTTGAATAAAAACGGGGGAAAGGGGAGACGAGGGGATGGAGAGAAAGGAAGGTAGAAGGGGAGGAGCAAACAGCGATCTCAGACTTCCATGCGTTCTCCAAGCCGGCTTTGCTAGCCCGTTCAACGGACGGGAGTGTCTTCTTGTCGATCCGCGCACGCCTCGCGTACCTGTACCATCTACCTGCATCCTCGACCTCCATCCCTTCCTCGACGTCACCGACAAGCCATTGTCGTAGCTTGAACCGCGCTAAACGTGAACACCGGTCGTAGGCAGTCTCTCACATGCTCCGATTACCGCGTGCCGGCAACCTGGCCAGAGTTCGTCTAGTCGTCCTCGTACGCGTTGGGGGGTGACGGTTTGATGATATTGACAGATTTCCTGCTAAGCTCCTATCCCCAAAAGCTTATGAGCTCCGAGACGACTGTGATGCTCGGGCCGATCCTGCGATGGAACTCGAGAACGGCCGTATAGGCACGCGAAGATATCGATGTCTGGTACCGATGAGGTCGGCTATCGCGGCTGTGTCCGGGCACAACTTACCCACCTTGCAGCAGATGCAGATCGACGCGAAGCAAAATCTCGCGCCGTCTGGGCGCATACATTCATTTCACGTCGAGTTAGAAGCGAAGAGGGACACGCACCGAGGATGTAGCACGCCTCGCGTAAGTCTTGCAATGTCCTCCTCAACAATGTTCCGAATCAGGGATTTGGAGAACCGCTCGAACCATCCGCCAACCTCAACCTAGGAACTTTCTCGACTAGAACTAGCCGAGTAAAAGGAAGAATCGGAGGACTGTGGATGCGGTAAGTACGGCACAAGACTCCTCCGTAGATAGAGGCTTGTCTTCCTGGTCTGCCGTGTACGGCTCGGGCAGCAATGGCATGCACTGCGTACGCGACGCGCGGGGCTCGCGCGACTGGCAGACGTATGACAGGGCGCCAGCAACATCGGCACGCGTTTCAAGTAGATAAGGTGCTAGAAGAGGCGAGGATGATATGGGCCACCGCCTAGGTAGTACGAACGGCGATGTTGGACTCGGCCGGCGTCGCGCTAAGATGTTCGCTCAAGTGGCTGAGGATTGAGAGAGAGACGGTCAGGCGGCCAGCGTTCCCGGGCTTGAGATTGATAAACGTCAGCTACGAGGAGATGGTGCAGGAGGGCCGATTGCGGGAGCAGTGAACAGGACGTAGTGTCGCCGAGAGTTGCAAAGGGATATATGACGGCGGGCTAGCAGGAATCGGGGAGGCGGCGGGCTTGTCCTGCTGTAGGAACATGAGGCGTGAGTGCGCGGTGGTGGTACAGGACCGGTGCCGCTCGTAAGCACGCGGGACCTGCGGGACGATCGGAGTGAGCGGCACACGCAGGGTGGCAGTGAACGGGGAGACGAAGAAAAGGGGAGGGAAGAGGGAGGGGAGGGGAGGGGAGGAGAGGAGGCAGTAGGAGGAGGGATGCACGTAATCCAGTCATCGTCGGAGACGCAATGCGTTACAAGCGCCGGTCAAGCTGAGGGGTGGTCGTCAGGGAGTCGTCGTAGGGCTGTGGAGGGAGCGACGTTGCGGGGGAGTAGACGACGGGAAGCATCGAAGGGAGGGGTAGGCAGCCGGGGGGATCGCAGGGAAAGCGGGCGGAGAGTAAGGCGTGGGGACGTGACAGATGGACTGGCGGTGGGACGAGCGAGTGCGCGGAAGAGGCGCGTGAGGAGAACGCCTTGTCGGACGACGCCGAGCAGCGCGCGGGGACGGGGATCTTGTCTTGCAAGTGCGTGCGCCGATGCAGGGCCGAGTTGACGAACTTGAGCTATCTGGGCGACGCCGTGGCGCGCGGCGAACAGGATGAGCGGTTGTCCTCCAATGTGGCGAATGGAGCGTCACGCCCGCCATTGAGCGATGGCTGCACGCCCGCCGACGTCCGCCTCCGTTCCTGGAGCACAGCGACGCATCCCTCGACGCCGGACGACACCCTCTCGTGGCACTCGAGTGGACCCTGCTTCCCTTCCTCCTTTCCCGCCCCTGCTCCTTACCATCTTCGCTCTCCCTTCACTCTTGTCCCTCACTCGCTCCTCGTCCGCCACCCGTTCCCGGCCCTCCTTCCCGCATCTCACTCACGCCGCACACTGTATGTCACTTATCTGGGTCCCGTATCCCGTCGTGCAGGTTCGTGGGCCGGCAGCAGATTGTTTCGGCGGCGGAAGGGGCATGTCTGCGTGGCCTTGAGCTGGGCGCGGATGGTGGCGGACGGGATGCATCAGGTGCCGTAGAGCGATGTGGGATGCATGGAGATAGACGCGATGAGCATCGTGGGGGACGCGCGAGAGGGACGGTGCATCGGGTTTGGAGCCGCAGGGTGTCGGCGCCTTCGGCGCCGTCATCGGGGCTTCGCCCCGCTGACGTTGCCCACTTGATTAAAGAAGAAGGAGCCGCAGGGTGTGTTGGCTGGTGGGAGCGTTGGCGGAGGCACCTTAGGAGACAGACCGGGCGGGCTGTGACGGGTTCTGTGCTGTCATGCACGAAGAAGGCATACGTGCCAACGCGGACGAAGCCGCTCTTGGAGGGGGACGAGTTACCAAGACGTAGCAGAGGTCGTCTGCAGGGCAGGAAAGATCTGTACAGCTTGGAACTTGCACGAGGAGCGAGAGAGCTCAGTGAGAGCTCCCGCAGTCCGCGCGCCCTCGTTCTTCGCTTTCTCTCGTACTACTCATACACGCCCCAACAGCGGTAACGGTACGGTCAGTCTCCTTACAGCCGTCCAACCTAACACCATCCCCAATATGTATCTTACCCGTTGCAATTCTCAGTGACGCGTCTGCGTTCCGACGGCTGGCGCACTATTCTACTCCGTGCCGACACCCCAGCTCGCGCTCAACAGCACGAACGGCTCAAACGGAAGTGTTAGCACATGCATGGGACTAACAAGCATGATAGTGGAGGCATTCGGAGTGTGAGGGGTGGTCGGGAGTACAGATGTTGCATAATCGGACGAGTGTGAACGCGGGGGTGGTTTAGGCGACTTGTGGAGAAGCAGAGAGGAGGCGGAGAAGAAGGGGCGAATGGTGTGTATCTTCTATTCCCTAGATGATCTCTAACGCAATCCTCTTGGCTCTTCATGCGCCTATTACATCTATGCGACGACTTGAAAGACGGTTAACCGAACCCGCTGACTCTGCGCGGCACTTTTTAGCCCGCGATGATCTTCAACATTCTCTATTCCCGCACGCAGATTACCACCCACATCTACGTCCTCGTACACGACGGTGCATTCCTCTTGATTAGCATAATGTGGCATCGCTCGCGCTCCGAGCGGGCTTTCCTTTGCTCGTCAATGTGTCCACCTACCCCGCCAGCGCATGCGCTCCATCATCTATCGATGGCCCGTTCTTTGCGGCTGAACAAAGGCATCGCCTCACCCCGCTCTTCTCTCTCGAGCACGCGTGGGTGCGGGCGTGAACCAAACCGCCCCAGACGCGTGGTAAGCGACCGTGCGGCCTCCTGTGCAAGGACGGCATCATTGCAGCGTGTACATGGCGTGTTCTGTAGCTCTCGCGGTACGTCCCTATCGTTCATTGAAATCCTACGCCGAGCTTAATAGGACTCCACTTGTGCTACGCGCAGGTTCCTCCGTATCTCCGCGAGACGGTGGAGTCGATAACACGTTGCCCCCAAGACCGCGCTGCTGGATGAGCCGGTGCGCTCGCCGAGGATCTAGCTAGTCGGCTCGCTGGACGGGTGCGTCGCGGCGACAAAGAGCGCGAGCGGTGCACATGCACATGCGCTCTGTCTATGCTGATCGTCTAGACGGCTCGTACTCGTGCTTTGATATGCAACGCATGCTCAAAGATAGGCCCAAATTAGCTACATACGCCCTATGACCGGACAGCGGACAGAGATGTTGTGCTGTTCCGCTCTAACGTAGCTAACCTTCATTTTGGCGCGAGTCCCAGTCTGACCAGACGATTACACTGAAGCACGTTTCATCCAGTCGCATCCCATTCTCGTGTGCTATTCTCGTGCTTCCTCCGTTCCTCGCTTGTTATTTTCTCGAACTTATGACGCTCTTACCACGACTATCCTACTTTTGCTCTTTTAGCTGTAGCGCTCGTAGGATGTGGCGGCATCCCCTGGATCACATGGCAGACCGTCCAGCACGTTCTGAGTCGAACACGTACTGCCAACGTGCATTGCGGAGCCAAGGAATAATAAACGAGAGTCAGTCCACGCGTATCCCTGAAGTAATTCGCCCTGCGTGCATTGTGTTGCCGTTTACTGAGGCTTTTACCTGATCGTCGCGTTTTCGCGGCTCAAAGCTGGCTTTATACACTTCGCCATTCGCTTGCACATGCTGGAAGAGAGGATGCTTGCGGGTTGCCAGTCAAGGTCCAGCTCGAACCCAGCCGGCAGACGTCAATCTAACACCCGCCATTCAACGCACTCGACAGCTCCCTCAAGCTCATGATCGCGGACGCCAACCGTTCCGCTAATTCCTGCTCGGAGAAGCTGGGTAGTGGGAACTGTATTCCATTCGAGCACGAGAGTGCATGTCCAGCACAGGGAGCGCCGCTGAATCTAAGTGCGCTGAAGCCGGAAGGCGCAAACCGGCTCGGACGTACTGAGAGGAAACAGTCTATACGGCCTGCGGCACTCGCCGTCGCAAACGAGAAGTAATATGAGGGTGGTTTGTGTGAACAATGAGTCGCTACGAACGTCGAAGAAACCGTGCGATGCAGTCGGAGATGACTGCGTTTGTGGTGCAGCCGGTCGAGCCGATGACGCGAAGAGGACCCGCAAGAGTTTCCTTCGGAGTGTGGTAAGCTCTGGACGGTCGTAGATTAGACATATTACATACGACGAAGGAAGCAGGTGGTACACACCGCTGATATTAAGCCGCTTAGTTACCTTCGCGTGGACCACGAGTGCAAGCCGTGTACTGACGGTGGGATTCGGATAAGACGTGGGGTGTCAATAGGGGAGGGATGAAAAGGGAAGGGGAAGCGGCGGTGCGAAAGGTATGAAAGTGGAAGAGGGGAGAGGACACGAGGATGCACGAGTGAGAGTGTCGTTGAGGAAGCACAGCAAGAGGACGAAAACGGGGGTGGGATCGGGCTTTGCGAGCGAGACATGCCTTGTGAGATCGGAGACCGTAAACTCGTGCGTCTGGTTATAATTCGTCTGGTTGTCCTTGTATGTGTCGGAGACTGATGTTTAGCTGATAGCGCGCAGGTGCTCTAGGACGAATGTGCGAGCACGTGAATGGGGTAAGGTGTCACAGCCGTAATCGAGCGCGGTATGTCTTGCTTGCAGTGGACATCCGTCAGCGCGGAGTGTACACTCGTATCGCACCGTCTGGACGCAGATATTTAGATACTGCTAAATAAGATGTGGAAGGGGACACGCACCGAGGATACCGGGATCCGCGAGTACCGCTCGAGCCACCTCGCTCCCGGCAGTCTTCGTCGCACTGGATCTCCAAGTTCAGGATTCCGCGCGCGATGGCCACCTCGAGTTGCTGAGAGTATTCTTCGGTCAGCTCTAGTTGAGGGACAAGGACCGCGAGCACGGTGAAGACGGGGCATGATTCCTTCGTCGACGGGAGCTTATCTTGGCGTGCCATGTGCGGCTCGGAGAGCAGGAGGTGTATGCCGCGTTGGGCACACAGAGGCAAGGCGAAGGCGAGTGGGTCGACGGTAACATCGGCACGTCGCTCGAGTAGGCGAGGTTGAGAACGGGTGGCGAGGACGATGACAGGCGGCAAGACACTCGACGTTCTTAGCGTTGAGCTTGATGAGCATTAGCTGCAGGAAGCTGCAGCATGGGAAGTATGATTGTAGGGATTGCGGTAAGAGCGTAGCGTCGGCAAGGATTGCTGAGGATTGCAATGGGGTGAGGGAGGCGATCGTGCTGCATCTGACTTCGGGCAGAGGCTTGCTGACCTTGCTTGTGTCGATGGTACCGAGCATATGCAGCGTGCTATCGTATTTCCTCGGTGGGAAAGGGAGCCGGAGCGGAGGCGAAGGCAGCAACGTCGCCATCTGTGGGCGGGGTGGTCGCTGTCGAGTGACAGGAAAGACAGGAATGGCGTCTTGTGGTCGCCGCCCTCGACAAGAAGTGACTAAATGCATGTGCGTGCGGTGTAAGCGTCGCTCTGAACCGAGATGCAAACCGAAGAGGAAAAGGAGACGTACGCCTGTAGCAGGTGTCATTGGGCGTCCGCACGCAATGCACCGGGACTGTGGCAGGGTGCCGGCTTCAAGGCTGACAGAGACGCGCCGCCGAGCAGAAGAGAAGCTGTAGATGGCCCACGATGACCGCGGCGCTGGAAAACACAAGATTCGATTGCGCGCGTGCCTGCGTGCGAGCTCGCCATGTAGGCGGTGCGAGAAGTGCAAGCGTGTCGGTGGCAGAGCAGAGCCAGTGCAGTTCGTGGGCGAGTGGGACCTGCGGGGCTATCAGTATGGGTGGTGGACGCAGAGTGGGAGGGATGGGATGACGATGGAGGAGAGGTAAAAGGGGAGGACAGAAGAAGAGGAGAAAAAGAGGGATAGAGAGTAAGAGGGCGGACGTACGGCGATGGCGGCGGCGACGGAAGTGGGTCGTCCGTGACCTAGCTGTTGTCCGTGTCGCTGGATACAAGACGTTGCAGGATCCGGTCGAGCTTAGAACCTGCCATCAGGTCGTCGTTGTAGAGCATTAGAAGAAGTGACGTAGCGGACTAGACGGAGGGAAACGAGGAGGTGTGAGCGGCGAAGAGGTCGCAGGGAAGGCGGGCCGGGCATAAAGCGTGGGGGCAATGGAAGATGGCAGCGGCAGCGGGGAGTGTATGCGCGGAGGTGCGCAAGAAGGGCATCTTGTCGACCAACATGAAGAGGCGCGCGGGGAGGGAGTCCTTGTCTTGCGAGTTCGCGCGCTGGTGTGGGGCCGTGTCGACGGACCTGCGCGGCCGGATGACGTTGCGGCATGCCCTTCAAGCGCGGCGAGAGCGAACGAATGCATGTTCTTGAGCGTTGCGCGGCACATCACTCGATCGGGTCTACATCCCGCCGCGCATTTTTTTGCAGTCTGGCGGCAAATCATCTCGGCGGCAGGGGCGTACCAGTGCGGCCTCTGGCCAGATGCAGACAGTAGTGGGCGAGAAATACTTGATGCCGTGGAACGATGCGAGACGCGAGAAGACAGACTCAGTGAATGTCATGTAGGACTGTAGGACGCGCGAGGGAGGATCCATGCGGCATACTTGGAGCGATAGGATGTGCTGATGCGTCGAAGCGTCGTCGAAGGCGTCATCGTAAGTGTGCGAGTGGCGAGGGGTTCGAAGGGGGGGTATGTGCCGACGCAGTGAGGGGCGCTGCTTGAGGAAGAGGACATGATGGAGTGGGGTGCAGGGTGCACATGAACAGTACCGGAGGCGAGCACTGGGGCGTCGAGAGTGCAAGAGAGATGGTGCGCAAGCAGTGTGCAGGGAGAGTGCAAGCGATGAGCTAGCGGTGGTTGGGTGCGAGGCGGTGGACAATGACACGACGGCCCATCAGCGCATCAGCGGTAGGAGGCAGGCGAGCAGAGTCTGGTACTTCAATGAGAGCGAGGAGCAGAAGGGCGGCGAGAAGGCGAGAAGACGGGTACGTAGCGTCAAAGGACTGGCCAAGTGACAGAGTGCGCGACCCCGCGATTCCGCGCGTCCTCGATCAGCCTCAATCGTATCAAGCTCACCTGCTTCCACACGCCCCAACAACAACACCAGTGGTGCGGCTGCTCTTCTTACAGCTGTTTAATCTGATCTCACCACTTAGAACTTACCCATTGCGATTCTCCACAACGCGTCGCTGCGTTCCAACGGCTGGCTTCCGATCGAGCTTCGCGCGCCGACATTCGGGTTTGTGTCTGTCGACACGAACGGCTCGGATGGAAGCACCAGTGCAAGAGCAAGAGTGGAGATATTTGGGTCACTCGAAGGACGTTTGAGAGTGCATTCACTACATAATCTGACGCGTATGAATGTGGCGATGGTACAGGCCGCTTTGGGGAATGCAGAGAAGCAGAGAGGGAGGAGCGTCCGGTGCGCTCTCCATTCCCGCGAATGACCGACCATCGATGATCTCTAACATGGACTCTCTGGTTTTCTATGTGTGTGCTACGTATATGTAGGGAACTTAGAACATGCACATCTGATCCTACGGGCTCTCTGCATGACATCTTTCAGCTTACGGTCTTCACTGCGCTCTTCCCGCTCGCGCATATGTGCAGCCGTGTGCAAACCCTCGCTCAGGATGACTTGCTCCATCCGGCATGTATAAACGCTATATATCTCTCGCACCTATGACCGGTGTGCACAACGCGACAGTCCTCTGTGGCCTCACAGTGCTCGAAGAGGTGGACAAACTGAGCGTGACGATCGTGACCCTGTCCAGGAGTATGAAAGCCGCCTTGGTCGGGATGGAGGCTATATTCAGGGCGCCTTGGGGAGATATTTGATGTCGCGCGCAGGGCGACCGGCGTTCTTTGAGCGGAGATGCGGGGAATGAGGAGAGCGAGAGCGATGGAGATACTTGATCTGCAATGGACAGTGGACCGGCGCTCGCGAGGGAGGGCGAGAACAGTACTGGGGCGGCAATGATGGAAGAATAGGTGAAATTCCAGCCTCTACTCTTCTGCTTTGGTCGATCCACGTGCTGCGCTGCGACTTCTTGGTGGTATCTTCCGGCTGATACTCGGATGAGCGGCGCGGCAGTGATTATGGTCAGCTTGCTCTTACAAGGGTCGTATTATATCCTCAGCTCTGTCGATACAGACGTGTCTCGGAAGTTGGCCTGCAAGTCATCCGGATACCTGTTCGATCCCACACGACGCAGCGATATGTATCAAGGATCGTGCGTTCTCGGCGTCAGCAAGCATCGGTCCTCTCCTATCCTCTTCGGTGAGCCTTAATCCCTGTCCGCCAATTCCACGCTCAGGATGCATGCGACAACCTGCCATAACCTCGTTTTGACGAGATGGGCAACACAGCGTACGACACAAGGTACCTCATAATTTGTAGCTCAATCTCAGTACCTTTTTGAAGCGCCCGTCCTCGGCTCCCACAGCCTCCGGGCGGTAACACGAGGGGAAGCAGATAGGATACTTGAACTTGGCCTGAGCTCGCGTCCCACTTCGCTGTCACCTCCCCTTGTCTGCAGCTTATTCTCAGCCAAGACCATCCCCCGCGTTGAAATAATCCCACGACCTCTTTGAGGCGATCTTTAGTTGGCAGTTTTTGGCAGGTAGCGTCCGTTAGCAATGATACATAGTATCTGTGTGCACACTTCAACGCTTGGTACGACGAGCGCTAAGACGAACTCCTTCCCCTCGCCGCTCTGTTGTGTCTTTGCCCTTCAACCAAACGCAAACACGTATATATACAGGGTGCGGGAACAGCGTTACTTTCTCCACTTGCGTGGCAATCGGAGGCGGCTACTAAGCACGCCGAAGCGTTATTCAAATCAATCTTCAGAGCCCGTCGTGGCAGCGTCCAACAAAGAGATGAAACTATGGGGGGAAAGGGTGTGTTGAATCTGGAAGACAGATGCAAAAGTACACGGACGAGAATGGTACACGAAAATCTCGGGGGGAGGCAGGGCCTGGTAAGAACGGCAGGGACAGGGCAATAGACGAAGAACTTGAACGAGGCATTCTCAAGAATTGGAAGTACTGCGTACATTCTCTAACCTTTGATCGGGTGTTGCAGCCGTGGCTCGTACGCATGAAACATTCGAGAATTTCCAAAAAAAAGGATCATATACCAAAGTGGACATATGGTGCCCAGCGTACAATGTTTAACTCACCGACCTTCTCCCTCAACACCTTTGCAGCCTCATGCAAAGCATGCGCCGTCTTCAGCCTCCCATCTCCAGGAACACAACTCTCCTTCAGCTGACGGTACACTTCGTCCGCGATGATGGGCGCATCATGATCTCCGATAGACCACATCGTTCCAATGACAGACTTGAATCCCACACTGAGCATACCGGCAGCAAGATGCACAGCTTCTTCTGGGAGCTTCTCGTCGCCGGTCGAAGTCTGGCATGCTGAAAGGAATGCCAGCTCAGCCTCGCGTACTGATGATGTCGTGAGCTGCGACAGCGTGAGATGGCCATCGTGCAATGCGAACGCGCTCTTAGTAGGGTCCTCTGTGTTCTGGAGACCATGGCATGCGAGGTGAATGACCTGGCAGTGGTTTTCATTCATAGCGTCAAGGACGGCTTTAACTGTTGCGTCCTCGCCGTTGAGATGCTTGATTTGACCGCCGAGATGCTTCTCAATCAGGGCTACCTCCGACAAGACACCAGGCAGCTTGCTCATGTCTGGTGTATCCGGTTGGGAGACAACGAGAGCCTCCATGGATGGCCATCCATCGGCAAACATGTGCGGCGGTCGAAGCAAGGCCGACAAGGTTGGGGTGTAAGATGAGACTACGATGTCGGAGAGCTTCATCCCATCACCAGGCATTCCTCGATGGCCATATATACCGGCTGCGTGAATGGGAAGAAATGCAAGAGGTCCCATGGGACACCATGTGATATGTAGAGTATCTGCGATGGTAGAGTCGGCGAGCTATGGAAGCGTGTCAGCAGAGCGCAGAAAAGAACAAGAAAGATCACATACCTTATCCTCGATTCTCTCAAGAATGGGCTGTACAATGCACAGCCATAGAACCTCCAACGCGTCGGCAATCTGAGAATTCGCACTGCGCTCGAGTTTATAAGAAAAGGCCCCGCGGTCATCCGGACTCGGAGGGTCGCTATTGGCGACTGTAGCTTCAGTAGCTTCACGCATCCGAACACCAGCCTTCTTCAATGACTGGGTGATACATAAACGCAGATCCTCTGCAAGCTTAAAAGTTAGTTTGGAGAGAGGAACATGGACGATGGGTTCGGCAGAGCCATAGATAACAAGAGCATCTCCGTGATCAGACACCTGATGTACGTTTATGATGACGACAGGGCCATCCGTGCGCTCAGGTGGGACAAGTTCTGCTAATGTCTTTGGCAAAAGGAAGCTCTTGAACCCGTCCTGTTCACGGATGTGACGCAGAAGGTCTTGGTAGTCTTGTGCGAGCTTGATGCGAACCGACACCTGGTCCTGAACGATCATATCTGGACCACTGTGAAGCCCCTTGTCAAGATTAATGACCCTAGATGAGTCCTGAATATGGTCTGACCTTGATATGTTGCTTCCTGATGCTCTGTCATGTCCTGCCACTTCGAGGTCATGAGACAGAGACTGAAGCTTGTTGGCGAGGTCCGGATGGTGGCTGCGAAGGTCATCGACAGGGCTGCGTAATTGAAGAAGTTGTCCCCAGACAACACTGCGTCCTTCGTCGAGCCATTCGACGGCGCGAGACAAGTTGCCTGTCTTTATAGCGACGGCAACTGCATGACTGACTACTTCTCCGATTGAAGAAAGGGTAGTATACCGTTGGGAAATACTGGTTCCGAGCCACGCCACCTGTGGGATAAGGCTAAAAGCTCGATTGAAGTCGTTCATAAGGTCCTGATATGCTGTGTGACCAAGTACGATTTGAAGGTCCCGCATAGAGATGCAGACTTTGATAGCGCTGAATCGAACAGATGGAGGACCACTCTCTTGATCGGCAGCGAACGTGGCGGCATGGCAAGCTAGATTGAGATATTCCGGATTGAGGGTTGTTTTGTAGCGATGAAGATATTCTTTGATAAGACTACTGACTCGACTGGGTTTTTGAGGATCGTCATCGGGAGTGAGGTTGACAGCTTGGCGGTTGACCACAATTGCTGACTCCAGGTCATCGAGGCTGCCGAGGCGCTCGAAGCGAATCTCGAGCGCGATCCCGAGACTAATGAGTCGGTCCGGCTTGTCAGGATGACCGTCGGGAGTGAGGCCGACAGCTTTGCACTCGATCACAATTGCGGACTCAAGATCATCGAGGCCGCCAAGGTGAGAGAAGCGAGTCTGGAGCGCGATCCCGAGATTGTTGAGATACACTGGCTTGTCAGGATCGTCGTCAGGAGTGAGGTTGACAGCTTGGCGGTTGACCAAAATTGCAGACTCCAGGTCATCGAGGCAGCCGAGGCGGGAAAAGCGAATCCTGAGTGCCTTACCGAGAATATTGAGTCGGCCTGGCTTGTCAGGATGACCGTCGGGAGTGAGGTCGACAGCCTCGCGCTCGACCACAATTGCGGACTCGAGGTCATTGAGGCTGCCGAGGCGGAAGAAGCGAGTCTTGAGCGCGACCCCGAGAGTGCTGAGACACGCAGGCTTGTCAGGATGGCCGGAGGGAGTGAGGTCGACAGCCTTGCGCTCGACCACAATTGCGGACTCCAGGTCATCGAGGCCACCGAGGTGGTTGAAGCGAGTCTCGAGCATGTTCCCGAGATTGTTGAGTTGACCTGGCTTGTCAGGATGACCATCGGGAGTGAGGTTGACAGCTTCGCGCTCGACCACAATTGCTGACTCCAGGTCATCGAGGCTGCCGAGGCGGAAGAAGCGAATCTGGAGCGCGTTCCCAAAATTGTTAAGTCGGCTGGGCTTGCGAGGATGGCCGTCGGGAGTGAGGTCGACAGCTTGACGCTTGACCACAATTGCGGACTCAAGGTCATCGAGGCTGCCAAGGCGGTTGAAGCGAGTCTGGAGTGCGGTCCCGAGATTATTGAGTCGACCCGGCTTATCAGGATGGCCGTCGGGAGTGAGGTTGACAGCCTCGTGCATGACCACAATTGCGGACTCCAGGTCATCGACGCTGCCAAGGCGCTCGAAGCGAGTCTCGAACGCGTTCCCGAGATTATTGAGATATCCTGGCTTGTCGGGATGGCCGGAGGGAGTGAGGTCGACAGCCTCACGCTTGACCACAATTGCGGACTCGAGGTCATCGAGGCTGCCGAGGCGGGAGAAGCGAGTCTGGAGTGCGGATCCGAGATTATTGAGACATCCTGGCTTGTCGGGATGGCCGGAGGGAGTGAGGTCGACAGCCTCACGCTCGACCACAATTGCGGACTCGAGGTCATCGAGGCTGCCGAGGCGGGAGAAGCGAGTCTGGAGCGCGATCCCAAGATTATTGAGATATCCTGGCTTGTCAGGATGGCCGGAGGGTGTGAGGTCGACCGAGTCTTGTAAACTGGAAATTGCTGCGTTCAAAGTTCCCGGTTCGGGTGTAGTCATTGCCTGCTCAAGGAGGGAAGTGCCGAGCGTGGCCAATAGCTGGGCCTAAGGGAGATTAGTCAATGCCACGCCCATGACTGTACATTGCTGGACAGACCTGCTCACACAAGAGTTTCTGCCGTAGTTCGTGGCCCCGGGAAATCAGAGCAAATGTTTGCTCTTCCAAAGTGTCGGATGGTAGTTTGGCCTAACTTCCCAGTCAGACAGGGGGAACGGCAATATATATGACATATAACATCACTTCCAGGGACTTCAAACAGTTTAACCTATACATGAAGTCCTCTAGGCCTTCTACAGCGTCGCTGCCGTCTAATGCTGTGGCAAAGTTTAACTGCATGGCCGTCAGAAAGTGAACAAGGAGCGACGAGGATTAGCATTACCTGAACTTGCGATGTGCTCTCTTCATCTCCAAATCTTGCCGTATCAACTAGTTCGTAGACGGGTCCATGCATCTCGTGCGTTTCAGCATTGACCTCCTCCGAGGAAAGTAAGGATGGACGAAGTGCCTGCTGCTCGTCGCTGTCGTCCACAGGGTGCGCTGTCTGGATGGCGCGCAGTTAGAGAACAGCGTAGATTAGTGAGGTTGATAAACTTACCGATTGCTGCGTTATGCGATTAGTCACAGCAGCATCGACTGTACCCGCTTCCGAACGAGAAAAGTGCAGCGCTTCTTCCAGCTCGTCCTCCTCATCTTGGCCGTCTTCGTAGGATCCTGATTCTAAGCCAACCTCATTCTGCGCAGCGACAGTCAGAAAACCCAAAAGTAAGCCGAAGGTATTCGCACCACAAGACTATTGCTTGCGATTTTCAAGTTCCCCTCGTTTTCGGTTGCGACCGAGGCAGATGTGGAGGGCTCTTGCATCGTGCAGTTGTTTCCTATCGGGGCCAGCGGTAAGTATTGGAAGAATCGTCAGTGGCAGATCAGCCGAGACAAGAAAAGTTGCTCACCTAATGTCAAGCTAGCAAAGAAGTGGGCCGGGGCAGGTGGCGGAACGCAAGCGGGAATATTAAACCACATAGGAGCGTGTTAAGTGCGAGTCTTTCATGTGCCCTTCGAGGACCGTGCCTCGCATACAACACGCGGAAGGCTGGACATCAGAATTTGGGGACGGATGCGGATACAGCGTCAACATAAGCTCTAAGTTCATGAACACGCGATAGCTGTACCCAAGGAGGACAGTAATGCGGTGGGAAAACGGCCCACTCCCTTCGGTAACAACAGATAAGATTCGCTCGTGCCACTAAGGACGCAAAGAAAGAGGGAGACGTCTTTCAGTGCGCTGGCTTGACAGGCATTCGCCATCTCGTGATACTACAGAAAGAAAGGGGAAAGTCCACCATCCGAGGCCGGAATGCAAATGGTTAGACCAGCAGCTACTCGTACCTGCCTTCGCCCGTGCTTCTCGCACTCGGAATTGATGAGGGCAGTGTGACATGGAAGCCAGATATCCATAGCGCCTGGCGATATCAGTGAAGTCGAGGAACGTCTCCAGAGATGACAGGCAGATAAAGAGGTCGTGGAAGTACTAGTGAGTGCTGTTGCCGACGAGTATACACTTCACGTCCCGCACGTCAGGATTGCATTGCTCAATCGATGGGATGAACCGTCCCTCCAGTTTTCGTCCCCGACATGCCATCCATGTTCAAGCTCTGAAGATCTGAAGGTACGTTCCGGGCAGCTCGCGGGCTCTGGAGGAAAAAGTGCATTGATCATCGTCCTTGAGGCGGAAGGAAACAGAGAGAACAAAGGATGGAAGTGTAGAGGCTATGAGTGCGAGAGACCCGGCGGATTCAAGTTGAAAGCACGCCCGACCGTGACCAGAGGCATGTTCCCGCGCGCAAACGTTGACGTTGACGTTGATGACGCGTAACTCCCGCGCATCTCGGAACGGCACCCATAGAATGAACCCATCGCTTGTCGTCTGCAGGGAGCACACCGTCGGGCACTGCACTCCGTTGCTTCGATTGTGGACTCTCGGTCCCTCCACCGCTTGCAAATGCGACTTCCCGTCCTCCCGGCGCAAGCACTCCACCCACCATTAACTCCGCGTTCTTTCAAGCTGCGCTCAAGCAGAAGGTATCGCCCAGCCTCCGAGTCCGCTAGTCCGAGCTTGCCACGCCGTCACTAGGCCATGTGAGGAGCAGGCGTTCTTTCCCCATACGATTCGGCGTGAACCTCGACAGGCATCCCACGTGGCAACAAAACGATGCAATGACTATACGTACAGTACATCTAGGAGAGCAAGTGTCTGCAAGTACCCTTCGAAATCGAGAGTGCGCGGGCAAGCAAGTCCTGGCAAATCTTTCCAATGTGCATGGCAAGCGCGAGGATGGCATGATCGCGGCATGTGTGAGGCGTGTTCTGTAGCTCCGTGGTCTGTCCCTACCATTCATTGCGATCTTGCGCCCAGCTTCACAGGCTTCAACACAGGATCCTCCCGCATCTCCAGTAATGATGGAATTGACCATCTTTCTCCCCCGAGAAGTTGCGCTTGCGGGAGGACCGGGTACCCGCCGAGGATCTTTCTAAACGGGCTCGCTAGACGGATATCTGGCAGCGACAGCAAATGCAAGTAGTCTAGTCATCCGTAGTACGCATACACGTGTACAAATTTGGACTGTGCTGTACGTGCTTATTGGCTGCAAGGCTCGCGCGCATGTTTCGAGATTCAGCGTATACTCAGTAAGATAGCCCAAGCTTGGATACATCCTCGATGCGGGAGGACAGAGGTCGACCTAGACTTTCAGCGCGGACCTTAATAAGACAGGCGGACGATTTAGCTCGGGTGCACAACGTTTAACGAGATATGCGGGTGACCCTGGATGATTGCCGTACAGGGCGTAGGCGCGTAGCCCTTTCATCCAGCACCAGCGGAGAGCATAGAAAGTTGTACTCCATTCTTGTGTGCTGCATCTCTTTTGTACACATTTTGCTCCTCGCTTGCTGCGGTTTCTGTCCTATGGCACTAGTACTCTTACTATAGCTACCGTTACCTTTCATATTCTTTTTTTTTTGCTGCAACACTCTTCAGACGTTAGTCTACCACTCGACCGACACAAGAGACCGTCTAGCCTGTTCTAAGTCGAACGCACACCACTGGCTTGCGCCGCGGGAGTCGATGAAAAGTCAATCCGATGATTATTAGGCCGAACAGCTTCCTAAGCTAAGTTGCTTCGTGCGCGTCGCACCATCACCTAATACAACCATTGTCTGTCTGGGCATCATGTCTTTGCGGTTCGTAGTTGATTCGATACGCACCAGTACCCTCATACACATGCCGAGCTGGAGTGGAAGCGCTCGACTAGGCCAACAACTGCCGATTTGACGTCCTTTACTCGATGCCTCTGGAAGCTCATCGAGGCCCATGGTCGTAGCACCCGACCATACTACTATCCCCCTGCCCTGCGAGATGAAGTAACGGGACCGGGGATTTTATTTCCACGCGACGTATATCGGGCACAGAACGCACTTGCCGGGTGAAGGCCCATCGAAGCATGAAGGCAGCAGTTAGCTAGAAAGTACGGAGAAGAGACGGTCTACTGGTAGCCGTCGCAGATGATCAGCCAGTCGCCGTGGAAGCAGACACATACATGCGGTGCAGTCGAAAGTGACCGCATTGTATCATGCAGGCAATGATTTCCAGAGTGCGAGAAGAGTCGGCGAGCGTCTCCATTAGGATGCTGGGAACAAAATCAAGAAACCCTCACAGACGTAGCGCGCAAGCGACGATCGAACTTCGGTACATCCATCATCTCTCACTTGAGCATCGATGCACGAGCTGCATGAATAGGAAGGAGCCTAAGAAGTCGTGCCGCGAGGGAAGACTTGTAGAGATGCAGGACGCGCATGTTCTCAGCTCCAGTACGAAGAAACGCATTTCCAATATGTAAGCAAAGAGACCACGGCGGACTCTGTCCCGTCTTCCATCCAACTGCACTTTCACGCTGGCCATGTATGATAAACGTTTGGCCCGGGCCCAACTAAAACCGCCCACGGATCCATAGCAGTGTATCGCCCTACTGCTATTTTCATCATTTCCCTGGAAGGTCGTGGCTTAGAAGGTACTATAGATGACGGAGAAGGCAGGTCGCACGCGCAGCGTATGTTAGGCGACTTGGGCGTCATTTTGTGGCCGGCTGACGAGATGAAGCAGCTCATTCGTTGTCGCGCGTCCGATGAGCTGCTCAACACGTCCGGAGTCAGG